>AZLU01000077.1:0-173450 GCA_002224055.1 Pezizomycotina sp. ARF18 | reverse complement strand
GACAAGTAAAGTAAACATTCTCTCTATCCCCTTTTTTTTTCGACTTATTTTTTAATTTATTCGTTATATTTAATTTATCTCGTTCTGCCCTCCCCCTTGTATATTGGCACGCTTGTCTGAGGAAGAATAAAAAAAAAAAATCCAATTGAGATCCCTCCGAACCTTTTTAAAAAGAACGAAGACAATTCATCAAGGTCTTCTCTATGCAATTCTATTAGACCACAATCTTTATCGACATCACCACTAATCCTAACATCTTCTAGATCACCATCTACCTCTTTTTAGAACCGGATTTATCGAAACAAAGGTCGTCAAGTTGGCGTTCGTCAATCTCCTTAACGTTTTTCCAACAATCACGACCCTTACATACTATTATTAAATCGAATACGAACCTCCTAAGTGCAAACCAAATCGAGGACGACTCGACACCGTACACGACTTTTTTCAACGTCTTCGGACCGGTTTTTTATTTTCTCTCGGTTTGACCGATCATGGTTTCTCGTTCACACGACGCGGAACTCTGGGTCGGTGACCTCTGGTTTTCAAATATGATATTATTACTGGTATTCTCGACATGCTCCCTCGCCTCAACTTCACCGCCGTTAAGGAAGCGACCCTCAACCTCGACGACCTGGCAGGGTAGGGTTGGGGGAACTTCAACAGCGTCGCGATGTACCAATACGAAGAACAAAATTCGCCGTCCTACAACGCCGACGGAACGCACTCAGTCATCGTGGAATTACCCAACGGGCAGTTCGCCTCGCTCGCGAAACCAACGGCGTCATCAACGACATGTGCACGTTCGTCCTAAAGAACGGGAAGACGGCGGGCTTGATCGTCGGAGGAAACTTCACGCAGATCGGTGGGTGACGCTACGGGTGTTGCGCTGCTGAATCCGGATACGGGAAGGTAGTGACCCTCGCTGGTCTCACGGGACGGTCAACACGTGCTCTGCGACAGGACATCGGGACCGTGTTTGTCGGAGGCGATTTCACGGGCGGATCTTCGACAAATGCGATTTTCGTGGTTGGAATGGTCGGGTGGGCTAACATGCCGTTCGCGGCTTCAACGGGCCCGTCAATTCGATCCAGAAGACCAGCAACGGTTCGATCATCTTCGGTGGACAGTTCAGCAGCATCTGGTAACGAACTCGATGACGGTCGGAGGCAAGGATCTGAGGATTCGCCGAAGAACAACCAGTTCATGAACCTCGGTGCCGCGTCCGTAACGTCCCAACTTTCCAGCTCCGAGGCTGGCTTTAACGATCCTAAGTCTATCGTTTTGGTGGTGCAGCGACGGCCCCGGGAAGACCTGGCTCTTCAGGACGGCACTTATGGATCCTGGTCCGCCGAATTCCAGTTCATTTTCGTCCCAACCTTCATCCGCCTCTCCAACACCCATCTCGACGGGAGGGGTACCAAAACCTTCTCCTTAATTTCCCGACCGAATAACGGCATCATGAATTTGACATACACAGATCCTGCAACGAAAGAACAAAAGTTCTGCGACGCGAATTGCCCGATGTCCGACGATCCCAATGTTCCGTTCCAGGACTACCACTTAGTCAATCCTGTCCCATGAATGCCTTCGATCTTCACATTTGGAGTTTCTATGGAAGGGCGCTGGCCTTAACGACTTCAAATTTTCTCAAGAGGTACCTTTTTTTCCACTACCGTTTCTCGTCCTTATGTCAGTGATTTGCTTACCTTAATGTATCTTGTTAGATCAACAAGTTTTCGCCGACAACGGCTTCAACGAACCCGCATGCGCGAATGTCCCTTCTCCTTCCGGTTCAACAAAGACTGGCACCTGGACGACCGTTGGGAACAAAGGCCATCGCGAGCTATCTCATGGGTAACTTCAACAGGTAGCGAATTGGATACGGCATCCGTTACCTTCAAGCCGGACATCAAGAGGTCCGGAAAGTACGTGGTCAATCTATATACCCCCGGCTGCGAGTGGGATTTCACGTGTGCCACACGTGGAGTGTTACCGTCAAGGGAATTTTCACCAAGGACCAAACCGAACCCAAGACAGTCACGGTCTCGCAGACTAACCCTGACAACAAGTACGACCCAATTTTCACCGTTCAAGTCGACGCCAGCGATTCTAGCTTCACTCCTTCGATCACCTTAGCTCCGGTTCCAGGACAGACTGGAATGAAGACGGTTGTCGCCCAAAAGTTGAATTTCGTCTTGCAGGGTGGATCGAGCGGGTCCTCAGGCAGCGGCAGCAACGGAAGCAACGGGAGCGGAAGCGGAAGTGGGGACGACGGCAGCGATGATGCTCTTCTGAGGGTGATAGTGGCCTTGGAGGCGGCGTCGTGAACGGAGTTTTCGAGTACAACCCGAACACTGTTGTCCAGGATAACACCGATATCCCTGACAACGCCGTCATCAGCTCTGGAAGCCACTCGACGACAACGCTGTTACGAACTCCATCCTCGTTGCCGGCGATACTATCTTCATCGGAGGCAATTTCACCGGTGATGGTATTGCTAACATCTACTCCGTCAACAACGACGGTGTTCAGAAACTCCCCAACGGCGGCTTGAACGGCGCCGTTATCACCATGAAGCAAGGCAACGACAAGGACAGTAACACTGTCTTCATCGGAGGCGACTTTACTAACACTGCTAACGGTGATACCGCCGGCCTTAGCCACGTTGCTGGATACGATACCAAAGGAAACAAATGGTTTAGCCTTGGTGCTGGTCTTGACGGAAAGGTCGACCACATTGTCCCGCTTCAGATGAACTTTAGCAACGGCTTACAGTGGACTTATGTTTTCTCCGGGGAGTTCACCAAGATTCTCGCTTCTGGCGGTCATCCGGAGACCACCGTTTCCAACATGGCCATCTGGATCCCTAGCAACAGCACATGGATGGAGTGGCTCGACAACCCTCCAATCGTTATGGAAGGAACCCTGAGCGCCAGCTCACCGGCAACAAACGGTCTTATGGCGTTTTATGGCGGTAACTTCATCGCTGCGATCGGTGGAACTGCCGGTGCAGTCAGCTTATTCAACGATCCGGTTGTCATTGAATCTCTCGGTATCCGCGTCGACCACAACTCCACCATTCCTCCCAGGGTGGCCAAGAGGGATACTGCCGTTCTCAACGACAAGGGAATTACTTGCGGTACTTTTTACACTGAATCGAAGTCGGCTAACTGGACCATCATTGGTGGTAAGTTCACCGCTAAGGGTGCTTCCGGTACCGTCAGGAACTTAGCCATGATCGATGCCAACTCGAATAACAAGGTTACCGGTATCACCGGTGGAAACCTCGACGAAAGCAATGTTTACAAGTCCCTTCTTGTTTCTAACCACATCCTGTGGGCTGGTGGCGCTGTATCCGGCAAGATTAACAACACTGATGTTGGAGGCATTTTCGGATGGGATCTTTCCACGAGCTCTCTTCTTCCTGAGGATGATCAGCCTGCAGCACTTACCGGCACTGATGTCGCCGTTTACACTATCACTAATAAGCCCAGCTCTGACTTCATCTTTGTCGGTGGTTCCTTTACTCAGGCCGGTGGCAACCCTTGCAACGGTCTCTGCTATTTCGACTCTTCCAAGGCTCCCATAACTTGGCTCCGTCCTGGATCTGGTTTTTCTGGTACGATCTATGTTTCTGACTGGATCAAGACGAACACCCTCCTCCTCGGTGGCGAGATGCAGATCAACGGCTCGACCGTCTACATGGTCACTTACGACTTCAACTCGCAGCAGTGGACTCTGTTCGGCAACAGCGCGGGAGCCAAGATCCCCGGACCCGTAAAGGACTTCACTACCGCCGACGAAGATGGAACCACCCTGTACGCTTCTGGCCAGAGGAAAGACGGAACCTCGTTCCTCATGTACTGGACGGCAGCAAGTGGACGGATGTTTTCGGCTCGGGTCTCGAGAACAGTTCGGAGATTCGGGATGTCCAGGTCCTCAACATTAGGGACACCCATTCGTCGAACGAATACATGGCGAACGACCGAGCCCTCCTCGTTACGGGTAACATGCAGATGAAGAACATCCCCCTGAACGTTTCGGCGGCTCTTTTCGATGGCAGCAAGTGGGCGCCGTTCCTTCTGACGACCGGAGGCGCCGGTGAGAGTTCGAGCATCGGCCCGTTCTTCTCCCAGTTTAAGCCGAACTTCAAGAAGAACTGTAAGTTATAATAATCCTTCCTATCATGAACCCCTAATGTAAACAATCTTGCTGATATTTTAAATAGCCAAACACCTCGCCATCGGACTTGTCGTTCTGATCTCGCTCGCTATTGCATTGGGATTGATCTTCCTGCTCGTCGTTCTCGGCGTCCTCGCTTCCTTCCTACGGAGGAAGAGGGAAGGATACGTTCCAGCCCCCACGAAGGTACCTGTCGGTGCTGCCGGCGCTGGTGCCGTTGAACCTCAAACGATGCAGGAGCGGTTACCTCCGCACGAAATCCTCTCGGTCTAGGCCAAGGCCAAGGAAGAACAGGAGTCGGAGGCGCGCCAATGATATAAAGAAAAGAAAAAAAAATATTTAATTTATAATCAAACCCTTTTTTGTACAAAATAAAAACCCAAGCCGTATAAAATAGCTTTTTTTTAAACTCTTTATATCATGACCCGTCTACGATCTTCCGTTTTGAAAGAGCCATTGTTTCCATCACTTCTTGAAAGGAATATTTTCCTCGTCCGCATGTTGCTCTCATTTTCCGATATACTCCATATTCTTACATCCGACTTTCTACCTAACATCTGCGGGGCCTTATTTCTTTTCGAGTAGTTGGTGGGGAAAACCTCTTTCGTGTAATATCTTCCTTTGCATTACATATTTGTTTATTAACGAGCGACTAAATAATCCCGGGGATTGATACTCTTCATACTGCCACTTTGAACATTTCCCCTCCTCTTTTCCTCTTTCTCTTAATGTGCTTTCTAACCATTCGTCTCTTGTATCTCTCGTTAACTAGTCCCTTTTTTCTACTGTGAAGTATTTAAGTAGGAAGAGGATTATTTGAATAAAATCGTGTATATTTCTAGTCTCTTACCGTTAGAAAAAAAATTTATAACAAAAAAAGCTCCCATCTACTCTTATCTTCCTTCTCTATTCCTAAAACCAAGACCGTTTTTCTTTTCTTTACCCGTCGTGTAGCGGAGGGGATTTATATATCTTTTCTTTTCTCTCCTCTCCCCCTTCTCTACTTGCGGAAATCGGACGGTGACCGTTTTTTACCGTTTTATCTTCTTTTCCTTTTTCTATATTAATAAAGTTCAACAATCCCCTTTCGTGATACCTTTCATTTTTTTCGATTCTATACTCTCGCTAAATATCTTTTATATATATATATATATATATATACTTTTCGTGTTATATACTTTACCTTATCTTTGCTGCTTATTTGTTTTACTTTTTAAAGAGTGTTTAGTAGAGGTGCAGTTGGTAGTCGGTTGGATGATGAGTGAGGCGAAATAAAAAAAAATTGATTATAAAACAGGACGTATATGTCATGGGATCGGTAGCGTGAGAAATGTCTCCTGTGATTTGTAAATGAGTGAATGGGGAGGTGTAGTTTCTGATGTTTATAGGAATATAGGTGATGACTGTTAGAGCAAGTACTAAAGGATTATGTATTGTGGGTTCGGTATGTAGTGCAGGCGCGGATGGAGCTGTCGAGATGGTTGCGATTGTACGTCGAAGTAAAGACTACTATAGGATCGAGTATAAGCCTGAAGCCGAGTACAGTCTTGTTATATAGATAATACGATACTATTAATAAGAATCTCTTTAATAAGATACCAGTGATCAGAGTCTCTTTGATAAGATGCCATTCAACCAAAATACAATTGATTGGACAAGAAAGGAACGAAGATTGTCGTGAAAATCGTGAATATAAGATACCAATAGTAAACAGTGAACCAATAATATACATACTATATAAGTTTGATTTAATAACAGTAGGTATATGGTTGACTATATAGGCACTACTCATTCGAATGGATACGAACCATGGCTTATAGAGGGGAAACAAGTAGGTTTTACGATACTATGTCTCCGTATATCGCAAAGGTTTACAATTATACTATGGTGAAGATTTGTAGGGGAAAATAGCTAAAGTCCATTTTGTATGAGAATTCTAAATTGGGCTGGTCGATAAATAATTGGTGTGGTTAAGAAAATTTCCTTCAAGCCTTTTTTTTTTTTTTTTTTTTTTTTTGGCCTTGTTATTAGATTTTGCGCACGTAAACAAATAGCCAACCCCCTTTGAGATCTTAAACCAACCAGCCTCCATTCATCAACCGTCATTCACTCATCGCAAACAGACATCGCGATTTCATCTCCCTTTAAATACTCGGTGCCTAGGGCTCTATATCATTTAAGTCCCTGTGCTTACGACTATACTACTCTCAATACTGAACGGACGCTTACACACGACGCCGAACAAAACAAAACAAACAATGAACGGAGACCGTGCTGCCGCTGCCGGAGGCTGCCGCTCCTGCAGCTGAATCTCGAAGTGGTATGATTCCGTTTGCAATTGCTTCCCCCTTGATCTTTAACCCTCGTTCCTCTCTATCTTCCTTTGGAAAGAGAGATGAAAACCCTGAACTACTTTGTAGAGAGGATGGATGCAAGATGGACAAAGGCTTTGCTCACATTGCTCGATGGATTATGGAGAACATGACCATGGTTCTAGAGCATTTTTACCATCTCATGACCATCAACATCACCAAGTTTTACTTGATGAGAATGATGTCCTTTGCCGTCTGCATCTTTGAATTCATTTTCTAGACCCCACCCTTCTTTTTGTCTTCTTCTTTCAACGCGCGAAAAAAGTTCTTTTGTGCTTTGTTCAATACTCAATTCTTCTTTTCTCTGCACAGCTTTAGAAGCAGCGTTGAAATGAGCCCATTTAAACGGCTTTGACATTCTTTCCGATGAGAAGACGAAAATCATCCATCCGTGCTTTTCCTTGTGTCCGCTGGGGAGCAGTGTTTGCCGGGCGGACAAGATGCACCTACACATACTAACCAAGTATCCAACCACCAAGTGGTAAAGGACAAGTCCTACTAACCTTTGATAATTTCACGTTGTTTTGAATACTGACTTATACCTAACAATGGAATCAATAGAACGTCGCGATCGGGACCGAGACCGTGAGAGGGATCGGGAGACAGGCGGGACCGTGAGAGGACCGCGGTGAGCGCGATCGTGGTGACCGTGGTGACCGTGGTGACCGTGGTGACCGTGGTGACCGTGGTGACCGTGGTGAACGAGAGAGAGGCGATAGGGGCGATAGAGAGAGGGATAGGGATAGGGACTATTATGTAAGGAATTAATTCTTTCGTTGGCTTCTGGCGTCGTTATGTTCGAGGAATTTAGCGCTAACGTTCGTCATCTGTATAATCAGGCCAGCAGGAGAGAACGCGACCGCGAGCGTGCCGAGAGGGCTGAGCGCGTAGAAAGAGGCGAACGTGGGACCGCCCCGAACGTCCAGAACGCCCCGAGCGCCCTGAGCGTCCTGAGCGCCCCGAGCGTCCTGAGCGCCCCGAGCGTCCCGAGCGTCCTGAGCGCCCCGAACGTGAAGACCGCCGCGAACGTGAACGCGGTGATAGGCGCCGAGACCGCGAAAGGGAGAGGGAGCGTTCCAGGTCACCCCACCGCAGGAGAGACGACGAGTATTACGCCAGCCGCGACTTCCGTGACCGCGAGAGGGAGCGTGAGCGCGCCGAGCGCGGCGGGGCTGAGTGGGACGAACGTGACAGGGATAGGGAGAGGGACCGTGACCGTGGTGACCGCGACCGCGATAGGAAACGCAGGGGCGATCGTGACCGCGGCGACCGCGGCGGCAGGCGCGATGAGAGGGAATGGAAGACGACAGGCAGATGGAGCAGCAGATGCGCGGAAGAGGGGAAGCGCCAGCCCGCCGCGGAAGAAGGAGCCCACGCCGGACCTGACGGAGATCATCCGATCAACGAGAGGAAGAGGAGGATGACGATGTGGGACATCAAGCCGCCCGGTTACGAGAACGTCACGGCGGAGCAGGCGAAGCTTTCGGGAATGTTCCCGCTCCCAGGAGCGCCGAGGCAGCAGCAGGCTATGGACCCGTCGAGGTTGCAGGCGTTCATAAACCCGCCTCCGCAAGCGTTCCAGCAGCAGCATAACGCAGCGACGGCGGTGAAGCCGGTTAATTCCAGGCAGTCCAAGCGCCTCTTCGTTTCCGAACTCCCGCCGATGGTCACGGAGGAATCCTTCCTTGCATTCTTCTCGAGTTTTATGAACTCGCTCAACGTCACGAACCTTGCCGACGGCGATCCAATCACCGCCTCGTCCCTCAGCCCCGACGGCAAGCTGGGAATGTTGGAATTCAGGACCCAGTCCGACGCGACCACCTTGCTCGCCTTCGACGGCATGCCCTTCGACGATTCCGACAAGCCGTGCAAAATCTCCAGGCCGAAGGATTACATAATCCCGCACTACGGCGAAGACACGAACACCTACGTCCCCGGCCAGATCGCCTCCACCGTCCCCGAATCCTCGAACAAGATCTGCATCGTCAACGTACCCACCTACCTCGAAGACACGCAGGTAATAGAATTACTGAAGTCGTTCGGGAGCTCAAGTCTTTTATCCTCGTGAAGGATAAGGAGATGGAGCAGTCCAAAGGTGTGGCGTTCTGCGAATTCCTCGATCACACCGCGACAGAGATCGCCGTGGAAGGTCTAAACGGGATGGAGCTCGGCGACAAGCTGCTTAAGGTCCAGCGCGCTAGCACCGGCGTCAGACAGAGCGCGGCGGCCGAGATGGGCATCAACGCTATGGCCATGATGGCGGGAACCACGAGCATGGAGATGGGAGGCGGAAGGGTGCTGCAGCTGCTGAACATGGTTACGCCGGAGGAGTTGCAGGATAACGAGGAGTATGAAGGTAGGAAATTACCACTTCCTTTTCTTATATATATTCTTTTGCAGAGACTAATATTCATCTTGATTGTAGAAATCTGCGAGGACATCCGCGAAGAGTGCGAGAAGTACGGCAAGCTCATTGACATGAAAGTTCCCGACCAAGCGTGAAGACCAACAGCGCCGGCGTCGGCAAGATCTACGTGCGCTTCGAGAACCACAGCGTCGCGGCTATGGCTCTCCGCGGTCTTGCGGGAGGAAGTTTTCGGACAGGACCGTCGTCGTATCGTACTTCTTGGAAGATAACTATGAAGTCGGCGCGTGGTGATCTTTTTTCTCCCCTCGAAATATCCATATATACATTCTAGCTTTATATCGGACGTTGTATGTCAATGGATCATCGTACTGTGGAAATGTGTTTATAATAAAAACAATTTTCTGTGACTTTTTATTTGGTCCTTTATGTATTGTGTTTGGTTTAGTTTGGTTTTCCCTTATCCTTTAGTTGCATTATAACCTTTCTCTTTTTCTTAAAGCTGTTATACTATCAAACTGTGTTTTATTCATGCTTGTGCTATTTTATGGATTCTAAATAAGAAAAACGATATATGGAAGGGAGAAATGGAAGGAAGCTTTCAATGATGGGGGAAGGTATATTATTGTGTAATATTACAAAACCAGTCGAATAGTAAATTATATAAAGCAGATCTGTGGAAATGCGATTGAGAGTGGAAGAGTGTATTCCGCGTGTGTTGTTCAGAATCACTTATAAAGCGCAGTTCGTTTAATGTAATTTGGAGTTGTGTATTGGTAGTGATTCATGGAAAACACTATCAAAGACCCGTAAGCTTAGTCTTAGTGGACGCTCCACCGAGACTTCGTAATGTTACAATGACCCAATCTCGAAGTTAGATTTCGGCTAAGGAAATGTTCATTTACGAGACCAGGGCTGGGTGGTGTTTATATGTATAAATATAAGGGGGCTGATATATCACTACCCTTTAATCACTACCCTTTAATTTTTATCATTAAAATCTTTATTATTTTTATTTTTATAATTAAATTTTGTTATTTTTATTTTTTATTTTTATAATCTATTTTTATTCTTCGTAATTGATTCTTATTTTCTATAATTATTTTGCTGAAAACCGCCCGCTATATATTAACTTTGTACGCTATACGTTGGTAACGATTTGTGCCTTTAGACGTATAACTATAGATATCATTTTCACCTAGTTTTTCCGCGCTAAGTAACGTCCACGCCTGTCTTAACCAGGTACGTTCTAATTTTAGCTCCTCGATTGTGTTGTTTTTCACACCACCGTCTTCAAGGAGGGTTAGGAACCTTTTCGCGGATCCAGAAGGCTCCTCCTGGAATCGACGATAGAGGTACCATTTGAACATCTTGAGCTCTTGCGTTATATGGACTTGATCCATGTAAGGTAGCAGTAGCACTACCATTGGATCGTTTTGAATACAAATTGCAATGTAAAATGCGCTTTCGTCAAACTTATTCGTGACAGAGGGATCACAACCATCTTCGAGAAGTTGACGTGCCCGTTCCAAATCATTAAGAAATACCGCCCGTGAAGATCGGATGCTCCCGTGGTGTCGGCAACACCTTGTTCGGTTTCTGCCTGCCGTAGCCGGAGTGCTGGTTTGATACTTTTTCTCCTCCAAGCTTGGCCCAAGGGAGTTCGGTACTCGTCACCAATACCGCGACACTTGATAGTTAGGTTGGCCCATGTTGGAGTAGTAGTTCAACAATGGCTAATTTATCTCTGACTACAGCAATGTTAAGCGCAGCTCCATTTAAAAACCGATTGTCTGCATCCCTATTAACAAATTTATACTTTCTCTCCGTCGGTTTCCCGTTGAACCAATCTATCAGAATTTCGGGGATTTGAAGATGGCCCCGGTCCGTCGCGATATGCCGATATGCAGGGCCGTTTGCGTTCCGCAGGATATCTCATCAGGCATGGAATCTGGCTCCGCGCCAAGAGAGAGGAGGGTTTTAATGAGTCGAACATTGTCACCAACCGCGGCAGACGTTAAAGACGTATGAGTGACAGTGGAAGAATTAAAATATTGAGAATTAACGTCTATACCTCGTTTGACAAGTTCAACTAAAATACCTTCTAGGCCATAGAAGGCAGCGTAACATACAGCTACCCTATCGAAAAACAAATCGTCTTGAGACCATTGAAGCTTGTCAGCCTCCTTCATAGCATGATCGGTGCTGTATAATTCTATAAATGGAAGAAGAAATGGTCTTCCTTCATGAATAATACCCTGAAACGGTCTGGGCGGCGGCGTTTAATAAGGGGGTACCGAAGACAGTGGGCTAAGTATGAGTATTTTGAATTAATAGTGTTAAAGAAGGTTAGAATTTTGGAAACCACGCTGGGTTCGACTTACGTAGTCTCGGATAGTTTTTTTTATATCTTCTAGCAGCGTAAACGAATTTTGCGTGCAACGGCCAGGCTACTGAAGCATAATAATATAGTGGGTAATTTTCTTCGTCGAGGAACCGTTCGATGGGGGTTGAATAAAGCTGGGCCAAACATGGTGATGCTGAAACGATAATTCTTCCCATTCTTCACATCGGTCTGCAAAGTCCTCGAAAATTAGATATGTCAAACATATCGAGCTTATTTCGCTATGGCTTTGGTAGTCGCACAAAGCAAAATATTGTCCTTCTGGCGCTTTTTGAGATACATCGGAGAGGAGATATTCTTTGACAGAAAAATGTGCGAGAGAGATATGTTCAACAGTTTCCTTTGGATCTGGAGCGTCGCTCTCCTCGAAAAGTATAGTAAGAATCGGAACTTTCGAGCAAGTAACGAGATCCCCACAAATCTCCGTAATGTCAGCAGGATCAAGTAACCGTTCCTTAAAGTTCAGGCTTCTGGACCCGTCTTCGACAATGACCGCTTCGGCGAGTTCACTCAGCGAGAGTGGTCGAACGGAGTAGACAAGCCATAAGAGAATCCTTCGGGCAAGTTCGCGGTCTCGAGGATGGGTAATCTTTGAAAAAATCTGCTCGTATGTCTAGTTGAGGCTAAGGGGAAGGGCGGAGAGCGTTTTAAGGATTTTAGTGACTGTGCGTGCTCTGGCTAAGTCGTCGATCTGACATTGCACCCATCGGAACCTGGTATATAAATCAGTCTTTTGTGTGTTGGCAAGGCCTGCTCGTGATCCCTAGCCATGATATATGGAATAAGTCAGAAAATAAGGTAGAGGATGTGCGATCTGTTAAGCTTACATGCCGTCGCATCGATCGACTAGCCGCGTCACCACCTCATTCCTAATAGTATCTGTCCTTAAACGTTGACCTAACTTGCCTAAGACAAATTCCTCGACGTAGGATTTGATGTCCCTTTTGACCTCGGTGGAATCTATTTCAGTGATGTAGCCGGATTTGAGAAATTCTGCGGCCTCGTAAACAACATGGTTCCGCCCCGTTATCCACACGTTGATCGCTATACTTGTATCATTTGCGAATTATTGCGCTGCCATTCTCCAACTCATCGAAGCCATCGATTAAAATGTAGTTGTTCTGAAAACATCGCAATGCATCCTTGAGTAAACCCCGAAGGATACTAAGAGCAAGGGTCTTATTGCTTCGAAATACTGCTGAAATATTCTCAGCCGCTGTATCTGATTGTTCGGCCAGTTGCCACAGAATGGACGATATTACGGATTCAGGTTGTAATGTCTTGATGTCCCGAAATGTACAGAAGAAGTAAGAAACGGATATTTCAAGATCGCTTTCTTTATCCTTGATAAAATGGTCGATGGCCGCAGACGCAAGGACAGTTTTTCCAGCCCCAGCTATACACAAAAGCAGTTAGCTACTATTCGAACTGAATATATATCTAGAATGGTATGAAAGTTTGGCTGAGAAAAGCTCTTCGATCGTGATTATGCCTAGCATCCATGACACAAAATGAGAGCTTCGTTTCTGCAAAGGAACTTACGGATTCTGTGTACCTATAATGGCGCAGTAGACTCTGGAGTCCACGAGATAAATGTTTCGTTTTCAAAGATCTAGGAGCACGTATTCGCGTGGCGGAGCGAAAGCGCCTTGTCGAGGTATTGTCTAAAATCTACAGGTTGCAGGTGGTTCCGCAATCCTTCCAAATTCTGCGCTATATTTAAGTGTTAATCAAGCAACTTTCTTCCTGATCTGAGGTATACTGCATCAAAAAAAGTATATATATGTATATATATATCTATACCTTTTCGGTCTGAGCGATAGTTATTATCGGATGGAAGGCGATAGTTTCCGGCAACGGTACGTTCGCTTTGTTGAACTACTCTCTGTTAGCTTCTCATAATACTGTCTTCGGGATGGCTCTATTGGGATACCTACGCTGGAATTCACTCGTCGCGAACTCTTGGAATGTTTTTGTTTCACTTCTAAAGTTTGCAGCCTTTGTATTCTCGTCTCGTTGTTCTGTCACAAGCTGTGTTAGCCGAAACCTAACTTCATGAAGATCATATGTATTATGTGGACAGGATGTGGCGAACTCCATACCGTGGTGATGAGTCTTCGCTAACTTTCTAGCTTTACCGTTCTCCACCATATCAGATACAAGTGCTTCTTCCTCGATTGTCTTTCTATGGGTTCTAAATTTTTCCAAAACACCATCGAAGTCGCGCTTGAAAGGTTTCCATGATGCTTTTGTGACCATTTTAGATGCTATTTTAAATGAGCTCAATAATTTTTTATTGCTGCTCCCCGGTGACCGGAAAAGCCTCATTATTTGAAGAAAAATCCGATAATGTCGCCGTAGGCCTGTTCTAAAGCGTTCCTTAGGACGATCCTTGTCGGGAATAGCGATAGATATACTTCGTATCTCGGTAGTAGGTCGCCAATCTGCTGGAACATCTGGACAATTTCCTCGACATATTCACCATATTGCCACAATACCTATTATTGTTATGTATACTCATCTGTTTACTCAAGTCTTTTTTTTTTTGGACAAGTATTGTAAGTGACTTATAATTACTTGTAGAATCATTCTCATTAAACCCCAGATTAAGGCCATGGGCGTGGATCTCACATTCGCAATTACATCAATCGCCTAAGAATACCCTTTTAATCCGTCTACGAAATTCAAGAGCTTTGACAGGAGCTTATTACCGCGGCTTACTTCGTAGCGGTTATTTAGATCTTGTGCCAGGACAAGAACGCTATCTGCGGACGAGGTACGTAGAACCTGCTCTTCTTCTGGCGTAATGGACTCGTTCTCAAGGTACCGATTTACTGCTGCCTTCCAGACATCATTTCCTACCATTGTAGTGGGTTGACTAGCCATCTCTCTTTTTTTCTCCTCTGTCCCTCTAATACTCTTAAAACAATCTTATTTTCGGCTCCGACTAGATTTCGTCTACAAAACTTGTAAAATCCCTAGAAAATGGAGATTGAACCATCATAAAAAACCATCCATTGATGCTCATGGGGATGCAGGTTATCATATACCCAGCTAGAATTCCACAAGGCTGAGGATTTCAGGACTTATTGTAAACGAATTTCCACGTATCTGTCCGTGGCGTGGCTTCGCATCGTACATGCATAGCCTCTAATGGCTATTCGAGTTCGCACTGTAAGAGGAAAATTAGCCGCCCAAATTCAACCGTGCTAGAACGCAACAATACTAGCAATTCCTTGGTATCACTTAACTTGTGTCAAAAGATAGACTTGCACGGAGCGTACTAAAGGGCAAAACTACTGGTATATAGGGCTGATATCAAACTTGGGTGATCAAGGTGTATAACTTATAGGCCCATTTTTGCACGAAAAATGGATTATCGTCTTGTTCTTGGATACACATGAGATTTTACGGCTGGGAAAATGGAACGTCTGCAAACCTGAAACAATGTTTATCATTCGTGTAACATTAAGTATCCAGACGCCCTTGCTACGATCTTTAGCCTTGATATAGAACGAACACAGATCTGCGAGAAGATGAAATAAAAGTACCGAAGCATTAGAATTGATAGCTACTTAAAGATATACAAGCTAAGTTAGGCAACATGTAAGGCTATACGATACTAAATGGGCTGCAGGTAGGAGGAGTGTACAAACGCGTGGTAGAAGTGAAAGTATCATGCAAAATTCCCCTCAGGTATGACATTTCGATACACTTTGACTGTAAATCGTAGCAAATAAAGGCATGAAATTACTATTATTAACATAAATATTCCTGCTTTTGACATAAAATCGCTATTATATATATATCATTATGAGCTTTGCTAGAGCTATTTGCTCGGAGAATGTGAATGAAGAAAAAAAAAAAAAGGATAGCTTAGTTGCACACAAGACGAAAGCTCCATTTTAGCGCGCTCGCACCTCCCCATCCTCATTCTCTCTCGATCTTCACAACGTCACCGTGTAGAGCCGCACGGACCCGGACGTTCTTTAGATCTTGCCTTTTAAGCACACCGGCGGCAGCACCTCTCCGGTCGGCACCGTGGACGGCGGCAGCTTCCATGATCGGCTTGCACTCATTCGACAAGCTGAACTGAGCGAATGCCTGCCAGCCATCTCCAATCCTCGACATACTTGAATGGCGGAGGAACGCGAACACGACGACGGCGATAAGTATCAGGTGAATTATTAGCACCACAACTACCGCCACGAATGCCTTGGCCACGGCCGTCCTCCTTGTATCAAAGGGACCGCCGGGTGAATCCATGGTCAGGAAGAAGACCTGGCTTACCGGTTCAACCTTTGTGTACTGCGACATGCGCTCGTAGTATGCAACGCCGGCGATGGAAGTGAAGATAGCCTGTAGGGCGAGCGCTGGTTCCTTTTTCAAGCTCTGGAACATGCCGTGCGAGCCTCGTGTCTCGTATCCTGTAAGCCTTGCCACGACATTGGGCGATTCCTGCATACTTACATGGGAACCTCGATCCTTGTTGAGGATTTTAACTTTGCGGGCCTTCTAATCAATTAAAACGCTTTTGCTTTCGAATTGCGACGCCGCGCGGTGGGCATTTTTTTTTAACCAATGGGAACTGCAGGCTGCCATGATCGAGTCCATGGTTCTCTTGAGGGCTAGAATTGCCTCTTTTTGATTTGGAACGTTGTTATTGATTTTATTTTATTTTTTTCCTACTTGTTACTTGTTGAAGATCTTTTCTTGGCTGTGGTTTTGTTTTCTGGATCTTCAGGTATTTTGGGCCATTTGATGAATCCAGGTTTGATCGCTCCTTTCATCTTCTGGAGCCTTGAAATTCGGTAGTTTCATCGTTAAAATACGCAAGACTTGATGGCAAAGGTATTGTTGGGAGCTCATGGAGCTAAATAAGAAGATCATTACGTGATGATAATATCTAAACAGTAGCATATGTTAACATTGACCACGCTTTCTTTAGGGTCATTCATAAAGAAAAGCTAGAGAAATGAATTTTTAAAACACGAGCCAAAGATGAGAAGCTGCCATTCTTGCATACGCATATAAATCACCTTCATTGTGATGGATACTCTCCATATAGGGAGGGCGACTAATATATATATATTAAAAATAAAAGCACGGTCTGGAACTCGAGTTACAAAGTAAAAAATACCCTGTTAATAAATGCTGAAATTCGTAGGCTCAAGTGCACAATTCTTAAGTATGGCCCTTAATGGACGTGAAGCTATGCATGCCCGGTAAACTAGGCATATACACGGAAAATCCGGGTATCAATTGAACACTAATGTTCGGGTATGGTAGAGACCAGCCAAACAAACCCAACCCTAAGAAAACTAGCTGAACCTTTGTGGCTTTTCCCGTTTGTGAGGAAAGAAATACCGAAGAGGGGTGGAGAGAAACGAAAAGGGTAAGGATCTCATAGAAGTACGGCTAGTAATTGAGGTGCGTATATCGATTTCTAAGCAGTCAATGTCTAGGGTGTTATGATACATTTCGTCTTTCAGATTAATTACAATCCCACTCATTCCTAAAGCCCCTGGATCCTTTACCTTCATCAAACAAAGCTTTGATTTCCTCTATCGTTTCTTCCGCCTCCGCTTGGGCTTGCTCGTCGCTTAACTCAAAGTTCTTCTTCAGCTGTAATAGAGCCTCTAGCATCTGTTGGCGTAAATCTAAAGGATTCTGGGGTGGTATTAGTTCCAGCTGAAAAACTCGAGCGGGAGCGATGGAATTGGGGAAGTCTCACCTCATCGGGTGATCATCTCCCACCCATCTTCGAAATACGAAAAATCCCGCCCCATAGCTTCAAACATCATCTTGTAATTGCATCAATCCCAAGCGGGCAACCTTGCGTTGAGCCACGACTTATTTTCCCCTTTTCGATACAGCAGCACCGTAGCTGGCCTGTTCTTGCCATTTCTTCGCCTGCAAGAGCAAATGATAGGTTGTATAAGTAAATCACGTGGCCGTCGAGGCCATATTCTTTCATGCTAAAGTCGTATCTGTCTTCGTATAGATGGCGATAGAATGTCTCTGGCTGACTCCATCGAGGATAGCTTTTTGAGAATACCAAGTCCACGGCTCATTATCCGAGCCGCAAGGGTGGGTGTAGCCACCATGGTGGATGTAGTAGAAGGAAAAGTAGACAGTGTTTTCCCACCACTGCTCGGAAGGGCCGTCGTAATATACCCTATAAATGGCATAAGGTTTCTCAAAGACTGGTTCGTCCGGTGCCCTCATGTCCTTATAACTCGCACTTGGATGGGGTTCTTGATCGTAATCCTTTTTTTTTTTAGCAGATTTTTAGCGATCAAAAACTGCTTGACCTATCAATGTCTCGAAATTACCATTCTCTGGGAAACTCATAGCTGCTGCCACGATTCCGCAAGCTCTTTCCTCCTCTCAAATAATTCAAACTCCCCGCTTCTGTCCCGTCCCATTTTTCCTAAGTAAAGATAGGTATTCCCTATCTGTTAGCTAAATGGTTCTTTTCCCAATTAAATGGAAGCCAGAGTCGGCAAAGACGCAATAGTTGAGGTGAGCTTATGTTACTAGAGATACTCGAGAAAGAATTTTACCAACAAAAATGTTTCCCACGCGCGATATTTTTAGGCATAGTATAAATGTAGCTTCATATACATCAGACTCCTGCAAGCGGCTTTGGTACAGAGAAGATCAACCAATTTACTGCTTTCACCACATGATTCGGAGATGAGCCCTCATATAAAAACTCCAGGCGTGTCATACGACCCATATGAGCGTGCATTGACGGCAAATTTTAATTGGCGCAATTGTAACAGGCGCAGGACATGCTCATCTGGGAGCGGAAATATATACTCATTCGTATATATATATATATATATATGCGGGAAGAAAGATTCAATAAGGCTACTATAAGCCGTTAAATTAGCGCCAGCGTTACTCTATTTCAGATAAGAGGGATGCCGCTGTTAGGTCGTCAAACCTGTGTTGCGCCTGCATTCGTACGGAAATTCTTCGACCTTCCCGACATGTCCTCTTGTAAAGTCTGCTTTGCCAATCGGCTCAGTGGTAAGAACTACGCTATTTTTCTTTAGATCCGGCGCTTCTGTCTTTATGGCTTTAGATAAATTGACAAATTTTGTAAGAACCTTAATTTTTTTTTGATTAGGCAGATACCAACGCGTTTTAAAGAACTCCTTTCTGCATTTGACCTCACCAGAGCTCGGGGCGTTGCTTTTGAAGCGGCAGTGATGGCGGCGGACAGAATTTAGCAATTTGGAAATGGAAACGCGCTGAGAGCGGCCGGCGGTGCCATGCCAGGAAGTTTGTAGTGCGTCTCGCTGCGGTTCTTGTAGTCTCTATAGCGCCGACGTTGTAATGGCCTTCAATTCTTTCTCTCTTTCTTTTCTTTATTCGGTTAATGCAATAAGAGGATAGAAGGATCCTTGGGTGCGATGGTACTAGTTCCAGTCTTGTGGCCCTTCATTGCGCCTGTAAATTTATTTGCCCCGAAGCGCATCAGCGGCTCTAGTCCCGATATACGTCGGCCAAAGAAGCTACCGCCCTTATGTCTGCAAATATTGGCAAGTTATTAACCACTTAAGTAATTAATAATAATGAGGATATTTAAAGTTACAGAACTTTGACAGTGGCCAGCGCAATTTTTCAATTTTTTTCAATTTTTTCAATTTTGTTACTTAAGTAGCTAAAATCAAAATATTGCGGAATTTACTCCAAGTTCTGAAATAAGCAGTCACGGACTACTAGTACTTATTTTAGTATTACCTGGCAAAAATATGCTAGCTGAAATAAAAGATAAATTTATTAGACTAATTCCAGTATTTAGAATGAATCTAACCTTTCGCAGTTATAATTGGGTTAAAAAGTGAGAGAACTTCAACTTTGTTCGATCTCATTAGCTTGTCATGTAGATTTATATCAGTGTGGGTAATCTTATACCTTGTATACACCTTAAGGTTAATTTCTGTACTTTTTCAAAGACCATGCCTCAAAACATCTCTCCTCCTCAGATCTAACCTTTAAAATCTCTACTAGCTCCCAGCTTGATGCTTATTGTGTGGTTATTATGGGAGCCGCTACATTAAAACTACCGGAATCGATATCATCGGTACTAAGAAGACGTGCAGGTCATGGATCTGTGATAAAGGCTTTTGTAGGAAGAAACTTTATGTAGATTTAAACTATTTAGTACGAGGAAACCTTACTAAACACTCTTTAATTAATTAGGATTAACATATAGTAGCGTAGGATCAACTTAACTAGGGGACTAGTTTTGGGGCTGGGTATCTAAGATGACTTTATATTCTAGAGACTGGACTAGAAAATGGAGAAAGTAAATTTTATTACTCCGCGCATCTTTGCAGAAGTTGTATTCTTCCTTCTTTCTTTTTTTCGATACTTATTTATCGAAATAATCACCAATCTCGCTGATCCCGTGATCTGGCCCGAAGTCGTCTATTGCACAAAGAGGGGCAATGGACGAATAAACGGACGCCCTCAGGATCGTAGTTGCAATGAAAGAACTCGAGAAATCGGTACGCCAATATACTGCTCGTTCTGCAGCCGGTTTTATATTCTAATCTCCTTTGTCTAATTAATAATATATCGTTCTCAATGGCTACTGTATTGCGATCCTACGTAGCATGCAGAAACGTCTCTTGACCGTATGAACCCCCCCCCCCCCCCCCACCCCACCCCTTCCCACGAAAAAAAAACGGAGGAAAAAGCGTAATTAGAGCTGCGTAATAGACCCGAACGTATACGCTATAACCAATAGTAATATTCGTCTCGTTTTCTAAATACTAAGTTTTAGGGATTTTTAATCAACTCAAAGCCGCTTATACAGTGTCTCAAATGAGAATAATTAATATTAATAACAATCGTTATAAGAATGAATATTACAGATTGTATAGTGGCCAAAAGTAGATAAAAGTATTATATAAGTGTGGGTCTGTTTAATTACTTGTTGTGTCAATAAAACTAAAAAATTCTCACTGTTAATCCCTTCCGCTAATTATCGATAGGAATTTTCGACTAATTCTCAAATTTTTACGTCGACGAGTATAAAAATCGTGAATAACTCGACGAGTTTTATACTATAATAAAAATTTAAACCCATCGTGCTCAGCGCTTTATTTTACACAGCTTTTATATATATCTTATTTTTATATTATTGAAATTTGTTGAGTTATTTATAACTAAGTTAAATTTATCTATAAATTATTAATTTTGAGTCAAAATTTTTGACTTATAATTAATCAATAATAATGTTTTTTTTTTTTTTTAAAAAAAAAAAACGAGAATATCTCAGCCAATATTAACGCTATAATAATAATTTATAGACGAAAGTGCTCCGCTTTGCAGTTTCAACAATTTTTACATATAAAGTTTTATAATAGCTTGAGTATTTATTTGATTATTGGCGAAATACGTTAAAGGTCAAACAAAACTTATAAAAATTTTCGTTTATCGGGGGTAGTTAGCTAGCATCAAGGGGGGGTATTGCTTTAATTCGGCTAGTTCGCCGTTGTTAGATAGTGATGGTAGCGTTGTTTGTTTACGTTTATATTATTGTGGGGCGATCGGCATAGACCACACTTGATATAATGTTTTGTATTCGTACCCCCTTAGGAAAGTTTAACGAAGGTGATGGGTTACAGATTACTGATCGGATGCCTCTACGACCCAACAGGTACAACCTAACAGGCTTTTTAGGTCAAAGTTCTCTAAAGTATACGTATAACAAGGGATGCTATCTAACTGAGCTTTAGATTGACTTTTAATGCCTATAAATTGTAATCTGGTGGCCTGAGGTGGATGCGTTGCCCCGGTTGAAATTCAAACCCGCCTTCTAGTAAGCCCGATATCTTACTATTACTAAGACATATATATATGTGGAGGGTAAGAAGCCAATTGTGGTTTTTGCAAATGTAATGCCTTTCATATTACTGACGATGTGGATATTTCGCTTAGGCTTAAGCTGCTAGCATCTTCCCTGGATGCCTTAAGTATATGTGACACTCCATTTTAACTGCCGATTGGTTGATAATGTCTTTCAGGTTTAACGAGATTTAACTGCCGATTGGCAGAAGGACAAGCTTTTAAATGCCGATTGGGAATGTTCCTCGAAAGCGAGACATGAATATATGGCGTTTATGTTTCGTTAAAGAAAGAAGATAAAAAGAAAAAAAAAGAGGGGCCCGAGGGGCGGAATAGTAAAGGGGCTTAAGAACGATACTAGTATCTACCTGTCAATGGCTGAAGGTGCGGGTGGAGTCGGTTCGCGGTAGGTGAGGGTATAATAACCCTGATATTATACCTCCCCCACATATATCTCCCACGCTACCGGTAGATCCACCTCGCCTAGAAGCTGGATCTCGATCCGGATCGAAGCTTAAATCAATTTACCTGATCCGCAGTCGTAATCATGATTTTTAAGTTTTGCTTCAAGTGGAGAATTTCGTGTTTAAGATCGCTCCTCTGGTTAGGATTCGGAGGTGCTATCTATCCCCTGTATTAGTGTATTAGCTCCCCTCTAGATGCCATTAACTTCAGAAAAAAAAAGAAAAGAAAAATGATGAAAGAAAACTTCGATTTGAAATTCGATTCGTATATTGCAAAAAGTCCGCCGCAGCTTCAGTTCGGCGAGGCGCTACATACCTGGCTACCCAAATGGCTGCGTATTTGGTGGCCGAGTAATTGGCACTTGCGTTTCCTCCTGCTGGGTGTAGTTCTTCGCCCAGTTGCGTCAAGGGCATGGCAGCAGAAAAACCTGGAAATTAGCTCACTCTTGATTATGTTCTGAAATCAGGCCATATTGTGATTCTAAAAACTCGGTTCTGGAGAGACAGCGGGACCTAGCTTCCTAAATACGCTTTATCGATTAGGAAAGTATCGTACCAGAAGAGCTGAAGAATGAAAACTGAAGAACGACCTTTATGGCTAACCCAGGATCCTTTTAAACCCTCCGCGTAAATATTACACTATCAACTCCTTGAAACTTGAGCTTTCCCCAGTGGCTGGCATCGGGATCGGGTTTAGCGCCGGGTATCTCGGAAATTTTTTGAGACAGGTTTGAGGGATTATTTGACCGAATCGCAAAACTAAATGGGGAAATATCGTTAAGCCGCATTCAGCTCGTAGACTATCATCTAGTTCTCCATTCCTGGTTGAAGCATCCTCAAGAATCGATCTGCTTGGGAGATCATTGAGCTACCTGATTGGTGTATGTGGATTATTCCTTTAGCTTCTTTTTTCTCTCTAGAGAAAAAAAGAAAAAAAAAAGGAATGGCTAAAGAACAGCGAGGTTGTAGGCCGTAATTGTCTCGTACCCAGCCTCTCTTCTGGTAAACAGGGGAGAAGTAGAGAGGCGGGTACGGCCGTAACCTAGAGATTTTCCTTGCTTTAAATCTTGAATTATAACTTTTTTCAAGGTATTGAAGTAATGAATAGTTAGCTGCCAATTTCTCCGCGGAATAGAGTCGATCGATCCTTCGGGTATAAGAAGACGGCATACCACCACCGAGTCCGTAGTATCAGAACGCAAACCCGGCCCTTCCTACGACCTGTCAACCTCGTCGATCTTCTTCAAGCAAAGAAATTAATACTATACAATAAACTCTTCTAAAAAAAAAACGCTATCACAGCTTTAAATACGATCAACATGACGATTGAAAATTCCCAAAACGGCGAATCAAACACCGCTACGAACGGGGCGCAAAACTACGAACCGTTTTGCGACAATGAGTGGTCACCTCTCCACGAAGTCATCGTTGGTCGTGCAGAGCATTCCTGCTTCCTGCAGAGCCGGAACACATGATTACCCGCGTGTGTCCGGCGAAATATACTTCAATGTTCAAACCGAATACGCCTTTCCCTGCTGATATCGTCGAGAAAGCCGTAGAGGAACTTGATCACTTCGCTTCTGTTCTAGAGGGTTATGGTGTAACTGTCCATAGACCAAGCCTTCACGACTGGCAGTCCTCAGGCGGCTATACATCGGCCATGACGCGTGACGCGCTTATGGTCATTGGTCGTAACGTCATAGAATCATGTTACGCCTGGCGCAGCCGCCGTGACGAAGTCGAAATATCCCTTGCGGATACGTTGAAAAATTGGCAGCCGCGGGATACAAGATCATTCGAGCGCCAAAGTATGAGGTTGATACCATATACGACGGCACCGGACCTGATAGCGAGTGGGCGATCAATGATTCACGACCCGCTTTCGACTCGGCAGACTTTATCAGATTCGGAAAAGACATTTTCGGTCAATTGTCTAACGTCACCAATGGAAGCGGGATCGAGTACGTTCGTCGCAACTTACCGGATGGTTACAGACTTCATCTCCCAGATATGAAGAACTCCCACGCGATGCACATTGACGCCACGCTCATGCCTATACGGCAGGGTTTCGCTATATATGACGATAGATACGTATCCGAAACCGAACTACGCCGTTATTCCCCATTTGATGTGACCGAAGGAGCAGGAAAATGGAGGTTATATCCTGTTAGTTTACTGAATGTCAAGCAGAGGAATGACCACCATTGTTCATGACCAGTCCCTATATTGTGATCAATCTTCTCACGTTGGACGGTAAGAGGGTATTCATAGAGGAAAAAGAAGAGAAACTAGCGGAAGTTTTGGAGCACGAAGCGGGGATGAAGGTTATCGACTACCATTCAGGCACGTAAATTGTCTTGGTGGAAGCTTTCATTGCGCTACCGTCGATGTGAGGCGGCGAAGAGCACTGTAAATATATACATTTTGGAACTTTTCTGATGTAGTCGGCCGAGTACTAGTCCGCTACTTGAGCACTCCCTGAATAATGTCTGTTAGTAGTATGGGAGCAATAATTTTCAGTTACAAGTAGCATCTGGCTTGATGATATTCCAGGGTTGAATCATATAAACAACCACTACTCCGAATCCAAGCCGAAAGGCAATATGAGAGACTTGGTAAATCTAGACGCATTTGTAGACTTGGTTTTCCTGAAGTATTAAATCTTGAGTAAGTAATGTCTTCTAGTAATAGTTAATTAACTACGATATGGCCCAAACTTAGCGTGGTGGAGTCGCACTAGTCAATTAGTAATATTTTTGTATTTACAACATGGTAATATCACGTCTTGATATTAATACTGATAATGATAAAGTTGTGCGGTATTATTCTGTGGTAGGAGATGGAACAACCGCCCTGAGCTCGACTTTTTATTCGTCTTTTTAGTAGATCAAAGATTTCACAGACCTTTTTAACCCTAACTGCAATCTAGACCGTTTTTCCAACCGTATAATTCCCTGACAGCTTTCAATATGCTCGTCATTTCCTGAAATGCTTCCGTAGCTCTTTTTGTGCTTTTTTTATTGTTCACTCTCCTCTCACGTTTCTCCAATTTCGTCAATAGATCCTTGATAGGTTGTCGTAGGTCCAAAGCAAGTCTAGCAAAACGTTAGCTGAAATCCACCTAGAACCCATTGAGCCAATAAACGACGTGGAAACGTACTCATCGATCTCTTCCTCCTCCTCACACCCAAGTTGCTCTGGGAACTCCTCGAGCATATGCCCTTCTCCTTCCATCATGGTTTTGCAGTAACTCATTCTCCATGCAGGCAGCCTTACTGTTACGGAAGGCTCTGTCTCTCCGGCTTCAATCTGACAGCATTGCAACATGCCCGTCCTCGCTGTCTCCTCGTCCGCCAGCGCATATATTCTATTGCGCAAATAGCCAATACCCCCACACACATCATACCCAACGCGATTGAAGTCGTACCTATCTTCATATACGCGCTTATAAAAGTTTTGGGGTGTAATTCCAACTAGCATAGCTTTATTGGAATACCAAGGCCATGCCGCGTCATCCAGGCCCATAGGGTGCGTATAACCTCCGTGGTCCGTGAAGTAGACGGAGAGGTAAATTATGTTTTCCCACCACTGGTCGGAGCCATCGTAATAAACTCTGTAGACGGCGTAGTTCTTCGTAAGAGCGGGCTCATCAGGCCCCGTCATATCCTTCATACTTGAGTCTTCGACGTCTAGACGGGCCTCTCGGTCGTAACTCTAGGATTTTATTATTGTTTACATGCATTAGTAGAGAAAAGGATAGACCAAGTTATAAGGATCATTGATCAGAATACCTTTCTCTCCTTAACGGAAAGTTCTTTCCACGCCTGCACAAATGCCTTCCGTTTTTCAAAGAAGCTTTCCGCCTCCCTGCCTTTCCAGTTTTCCTACATAAAATTAAAAGTTAGCACAACGGGGGGTTAGGATTCATATCTATCATGGAGAAATTATTACCGATAGGAATGTCCTAAACGGACGATATTTGTCCAATTCAATCGACGTGGCGTGATCTTCATCTGATTCATCAGACATGGCGTAATAGTCGTTTCTATTTGTTTCGAAGCTTATATATCTTTACTTGGCTTTCTTTATCTTGATCGTTTACTCGATCTTTCCCCCTTTCCGTGCTTGGTATTTTCAGATTTTGGTTAAGAAAAGGATTTGGTATAATGATCTTATTAGGTTGACCTTTCTTATATAGAAGGTCTGGGGCTTGCCGTGCAAATAATATAGGCGTGTAAAGTTATATTAATTGGCAATTTTAATTCTCTCAATTACCACTAGGCGCGCAGACTTACATATGTAAGTCTGCGCAGCGGCGAAACGGGAATCCTGAGTAATAAATGCACGATCAATAGATAACGGCGCACAATTTTACTTGCTGCATACAACCCGTGATCTCGATTCAAGTGATAAGGTGAGACCATTTTCGAATCACATAACGGAAATTCTCCGATGCGGGACCAGTTCAGGCAACATCGCTCGCGAAGCTCGAGGGTATCACGTAAACGCAATGAGCCGAGGATTCATAAACCGGTTATGAAGACTGTTACTAAGCTACGCATATAACTTCTGAATATTAGTGTAAGGCTCAAAGATATTGCTAAGGACTTCAAAACATTAAATGCGCTCAGTGACCTTATGTTGAACTGCAGCCCACAGCCCTGCAAGCGCTAAAAAACCCATCGCCGCCACAGCATTAAGCTTGGGCCGCATTTAATGCGGCAATGAGATGAATACGGCCTTATCTTTTAGAGAAGGATACACAAGTATCTTTGGCGGTTCATTGAATGTGTGTACGCGAATACTTAACATTATTTCTCCATTAAGCTCTTAAGGAGCCTGAGTTGAGTATCTATAAGAGAGTAATCGTGGCAGCATGTCTCAAAAAGTCTTGTTTATTTCTAAAGCCTTCGAGTCTAGCCTTAATGCGTTAAAATTCAGAACACAGCGATCAAAATGCCTCTTCAAAGCCATATTCCTTGTTCGGCCTCTAACATGAGCCTTAACATCGTCCTTCGACTTCATTTTTAGAACACCACCAACCCCCACGTCTATTATAGCCTTACGCTTTAGATATGCGTCACCACGGCTAACCAACATGGTTCCAACCGCGGCGGAGCAAATAATCCCTCCCTTACTCAGCTATGCTTGCATCCTCGCCCTCACCTCGAAAGCCTCAGGTTTTACCACAACCATTCATACACCTCCTTCTCCGCGAGGATGATTCCCTCTCCGATTCTTCAGTCCATGAAGCGGAAGAAGGACAAGCTGCGGAGGATAGCGAAGAGGCAAGGGAAAGCCTAGAGGAGAGCTACTGTGAGAGACTAGACTAAGGTATTTAGCCCCGATAACTCTTGCTGTGATATTCACTGAAAACTGAAACGAAAAAATATATAAAATAAAATTAATGAGGTGTTGAAGGATTAGAGAGGCTGAAAATATCTGGAATTTGCACTGGGGGTGTTTTCACTGGCTAAAGTCTTTTTTTCTCTCGTTGAAACAATAGCTGATATAAATTTCACTCCATCTAGCATAATAATGTCATTTTGGAATTTACTTTCAAAAAGATAATGTTAAGACAATTTCCCAGAGAACCTACTAAGCTGTGATCAAGGCATATTTTAGAACTAAAAGCCACCGTAGAGAAAACTTGCATGTCAGTCAAGTGACTTGAGTCGCTCTTAGAGTCCTATAATTGCCCGATGACACTCCAGTAGCTTTGAAAAGATCAGTGTTTCCATAGTGCCGATTATAGGTTAAAAGTGACGGGGTCAGAAGTATCTTTCGCTGTAAAGTACCTAGTATACTTAACAGCATGGGATAAATTTCAGTAGATAGACTGGGTATTCGCGTATTTGCTGATAATTATCAAGGCCTAAGAGCAATTTAAGGACGCACCCAGTCAAAATATATACATCAGGACAGTGCACTAAAAATGCAAAAGATACTACATCGCCGTCTTAAATTGTTACTTAGCAATTATTCTCCGGTACATTACAGGTTCTACTTCGTTCTTGTCTGACGAACTAAATACAGAACTTCCGCCTGCGCCGTAATATATAAAATAAAAAAAGTAAAGTAAAACGATTTAATTTTGATATTTGTAGCCTGAAGAGGAAAGGCGCAAAGTCGCTCACAAGGAAAAAAGTCAACCTTTAATAGGCTCTCTTCTGTGCTATGGTAAGCCGTAGCTAAATCAATATATATATTCTATCAGCTTTTACTTGTTTTCTCACTAGTTAGCGCCATATTCTTAGATAGGGAGCAAAGGAAAGGAGCTTTAAGGCACTCGAATTTAAAAAACGGTTCAAAACCGCTCGGAATGGGATAAACTGGAAGCTTGGCAGAGGCTTTTCGGTGGGGCTTTCGTCCCATTATTTCATGTTCAAAAGAGTCTATCATACCGTGCATCCGATGCATATAAAATTCTTATCTCAAACCCGGCATCGTACCTTTGTCTCGAGTTCTTTTGAATGGGCATCTTCGTGTAACCCAATCAAATTGTAAGATAATACGTAAAAGTCGGTGTAGGCATGGGCATAATGTACCTAGGTTTAGTGCTAGCAGCAATAAATATCTCGCTAGAGGAGCTTGCAGTAGGAATATCCGCGTAATGTTACAGAGCTAGCCGTCGCGAGAGCTACAAATTGAAGGATTCGCTCCCAGATTCTTGACGTTCCTTTGAAACTCGAAAGTCTTTTCTGAATGACAATAGGTCTCATTTTCCTATTGCAAAGAACAAAAAACCATTAGCCACTCATTCTCGCCTTAGTACTTTGCATCGTTGGGAGATATCCATACAAGGAAATGGAACTCCCCGATCAGATTTTCTTTTGCCTCGACAAATAAGGGTGCCCTACCAACTGTCTGAAGTGGTATGTCGTAAATCCTGGAGCTTCGTGCTCTGAAATCCTCTGCCGCTGGAGGAATCAGCTAGAAGTATTCCGCGCAATGAATCCATGGGTGAATTTGGACTGCTCAAACCTATGAGGCGGTTACGCCTACTGCATTGAGGAGATCAAGGACCACGAGACATCAGCACCGGCAGATACCGGGCCGACCGCCACTCTAGAAATTCCATACCCTACGTCGATGCCGACATCGACGCCTACGGGCTTTTTCCCGCCGCCGCCGGGCCCCACGGAGGCAGGAACGTCAACGTCTTGTACCAAATGGCATCTATCGAAGCAGGAAGAGTCTTGCGCGCGTGATGGGCACAGAAGGAATCAGGCTGCCTGCTTTCCGGGTGCCGAACCCGAGCGTGAACGCATCCTGCAGCAACCTAAAAGTTGGGAACGCGTACTGTGTTAAAGCCTCGTGAGGAAGTTGTTATGTAACGAATTGATTGAAGTGGGCTTGAGAATTGTGGGATGTTTCGCTTTCCAAACGCCTCAAAACACTATTCGCTCTTGCTATTTTGATGCATTCAACTTTCTTTTCATCAGCAAAGGTTTAAAATATATTTTTTTTCTTCTTGTTTTTAGTTTGTTCATTTAATACTTTGGAAATGTTTTGATATTTCATACACCATCGGGCTTACTTGAATGTATTTGCATTTCGCCACTGTACTATAGATTTATACGAAACACGCATTATAAAAATCTCATTCTCCTTCAACAATAAATCATAGAATCGTTTGCTTCAACGCGCAGTGCGTTGTTGTTTGTCAATTGTATTTTTGAAATTCCGGCATGAGATTGTTTTCTGAGCGTTCGCTATACGATCAATCTGACCTCTACAATATTTCTTCCCAGGCTCTAAATGTTTACTTCTCATTGAAAATTTCGACAATTTCAGGTTACTACATTGATCTTGTATCGATTGGCTCTGTAAAGCAACGAGAGTGTAACCAAGATATAGTTAATACTAAACAAGATACGAAGTATTTAAGTAAACAAATTAGAAATACACGAACTGAAATGGATAGAATAATGATAAGTTAGTCGCAAAGTCGTCCTCTTTATGAGAATAGATGCACCGGTATGCTAAGCTATTTACACTCAGGTCTATAAACCTCAAGGAAATAGCCATTGAGGTTAATCCGCTTCTCATGCACATTATTTCCCAATAACACTTTTTTATTTTCCATAATTACTACTTCTTGTTCTTTGGCCGTGAGCCTAGGCAAAGAATCGTGGTATACCGGGATTCTCTTTTTTTCGAGTCATTCTCTAAATCTGATTTGTTTGTCTTATTTCCTTGTCTCATATGCATGCAGGTCTTATATTTTTGTGTAATTGTTTGGTCTCGCCGAGACACAGGTCAGGATCGGGCGGGGGGAAGTCAGAACCGGGTTATTGTATCCTTGGTTTCCCGCATCTTGTTAATTTACCAATCGGACCTGAAAATGACTCTCCCGATATGTGCTATATCAGATCCCCATTATTGCAGAGCAGAAACAATAACGGAGGTTTATTCCGATCCAGCTGGAACAAGAATCGTTAAAGTTCATATTATATGCAAAGAGGTTCTAATAATAATATCTTCATTTCATTGCGGTCTGTTTAAAATTCATTATAATGAGTTTGTATGTGGAATTTCTAAAGACAATATGTGAATACTGGTTTTTCCGCTGTTCCTAATTTTACGACGATCAAATCACAAAATTGTTCTAGATGTCTCTCCTCAATACCTCTGTAGCGCTTCGACCTGCAATCCGCCGAACCATGTCTATTCTAATAAGTTGCCAATAATCTCTTCATTAGTCGGGTCGATACTTGAAAAGAATTATCGTATATGTAATAGTGAGCTGGCGGACCAATGGATTCCCGATTTGCGACATGCCGGTCGGAGGTAGATATAAATATTCATAAAGGAGGGATTGTCTTTCCAGAGCATTTCAACCAAGCCCGCGATGACGGTCTTAAGGTGCTCCCGAGAGCAAAATTCCTTACACCGTGATTGCATGGTCGGAGTTTGAATGATTTTTGATATTGCAGGGCCAAGTAATCTGTGAAAAGATTTCCCTTACGGTCTTCGCTGGAATACCGGATATGACACCAAGTCATTCCATGCTTGGCTTAACCAGACATCGTCATCAGACATATTATCGTAATAAATTCTTTTTGGTAAACTTTATGGCGATACTGTTTCTCCGGCTGAACGCCTCTACAGTTCTTCCCCAACGGGCCGAGATCACCAAAGAGAGTCCTGCGGGCCATATAGCTCGTACCGGCGATAAGTCTCTTTGTGCGCACTTCAACAGATGCCCTCAATATAAAATCCGGTGACAAACGTTTCTAAACATGACCACTCGTCATAACGTGTTACAATAACTTGCCTTACGCTTAAGTACCGAAGCCCAAGTCTACTCTTTGGGCGACGATACGAGAAATATGAGCCAATTGTGTCGTTTCCCATTCTCTCCGACGAAGTCGATTCTTGCCGTCGGAAATATACCAGATAGGTTGATCAACGCTGGCCTCATTTAGAGCCGTAGCGATAGTCTCGAGGTACGAGAATCCTTTTGTGGAGGAATAATAATGCGCGCCGTCCTTCGCTCGCTATACTGTCTGTTAGGCATTGAACAGTCCCAACATATTGTGAGGACGCTTTCACCCACACCGGGTCGTCCTGTCGAAATGAAAAACTTTCCTCGTATTATCTTTGGGGCCAAGAGTCCCACACTCTCATCAAGACGGGATCTTTTGATATCAGAACTTTCCGCATTCGCAAGGCTCCCAGCCGCTACAGACCCGCTGGTCGCATGCTATTCTTGTTCGATTCCACGGCGTCCATGCCAGGAAATCGCTCGGTTTTTCTCTCCCATTGCCTCTCGTTAACGGTTCCTGCGCTACTCCAACGACCATTTGAGTTGAGGTCCTTTCGCTGCTACTTCGTAGGGTCCAAGACTAGGAAGTATTTGTCTAAAAAAAAAAGGAAGTAATAATAAGAAAAAGAAAGAATTGAGCCCTTGAGATTGACCCTCTAATTCCACTCTAGATGGATCCGGACGCCTTTAGCAGACCCATCTGTATTTCCAACTTGACGTCAGCATTTTGATTTCGCGTGGCCTTGCTAAATCACAAATGTTCGCTCTATAAGCTTTACTGACCAATTATCTAGGTATTCTACTAACTGTTGTTCGCAGTTCAACTCCCGGAGTTACTCCTTGTTTTTTTTTTTTTTTTTTTTTTTTTCACTTCACTGCTAGCGGTTGGCAAATGGTTGGTATACGTAAAAGTGGGTTAAAAGATGACTATTCCAATCATAGTTAATTCATTTTCTCTAAATCCTTTGTATTCTTGTGCAGGTGATGAAGGTACTCGATTCATGATACAGGGCGATACTTAGTATCAGCTGCCAAACGAAAAGACAGCCCCTCGGAAACTGGATCGGTGTATACCTTAAAAATTTATATTAAATGTTCATCACTGAAGCTGGCAGCAGTTAACTATGATCTCATAAACGAATCAACCGAGGAAGACAATTACACGGTATCCAGGGTATAGAAGAGCAAATCTTGGAAAAGAAAAGATAAATCATATAATACCAAGACTTCAGTTAATTTAGATAAAAGCGATCTAATTCTCAATCTTGAAAATTCCCATCTTCTTTCTCAATGCCCGCCCGGATTTCTGAACATCGCTAATTTTATTCTTGATGTGGCCGAGGTTGTTGGCTCAAAGCCGGGGTCTAGCAATCAAGCAAATCGGGATATCAAACCCCGGTTTTCCGTCCGGGACGTCCGCACTGCCGAATGCTGGTAACCAATCGGAGAAAAAAAAAATTAAAAGGTTAGCCAATGTAGCATGCGCGCCTTGTGGAGAATTGTTTCCAGCCGTTCAGCTGAATGTCACAATAATAAGGACGTATGTGTGGTCTTAAGAAGATCTCCTTCGGCCTCAGGGATTGAGAATAGCTCTATTGTCCAGGCGGTGTCAATGATGTCATAGTTGCGGGAATCACTTCTCGATTCTCTCAAATACTGTTGTTCAGACTTACGATCTAAAATTCATTTATCCTTCTGGCTAATGTGCTAGTGTCCGTCCCATGCCATGTTAAAATTTTGTGTAAGTCTACCGAGAATCATCGGGTCTTTACTCCTCAAGATAAATTCTAGGTGTACCTGAACTGCTATTGTGTTGTGATTTGTATACATATGGTTACTCTACGTAATCCGCGAAGCTCCCCGGTGGCGATGTAAGTATCTCCAGGAGAATAATATTTTGTTAGTTGGCTTACTCGTATACATTCAGCCTCATACTGAATCAAGAACGGCGAGGAACGGACCTTGGTGCTGTTGTATCCCAGAAAAGACCGAGGTGTTATAGTTTCGGCGATGTGTCCCTTGCATCAAGAGTCGAAGAATCCTTGAGACTCTTAAGGAGCGGGGTTGAAAACGAACGGGGAAAAGGCGACTAGGAACTTTGGTAAGGTTCGTAATCTGCACAGGATAGTAAGCCCCCTTAAGCTTACAATGACACGAGATTTTCAAGATGCATGTATTGCGCCAAACATTCTATATCACTGGCTGCGGGTCTGTGAACCGTCATCAAAAAATTATTATACCTGTGTCACCATCGGTATTGGGTATCAAACATGTCAGCATCAAGGGAAAGAAGAACGAGGATAGGGAGCATATATTTCCCGAAGGTAATAGAAGAAAACCCCCAAGGATTATCTAGATATATCCGGATGGAGTTGAATTAAAGATTGCATCTTATCAGGCACAAACGAAATATATCCTGTCTTTATCGTCAGACGAGATCATAAATATAACATTCATTCTCCAGCATTTTAGGTAAAGTATACGTAAAGATAAAAAAGCTCCTTTAGAGTTTTGGATCAAAAAACCGGATACTAAAAGCCTGTCGCTCTCTATCTTGCCCAGTCGGATCCTCCGGTATACCTTGCTAACTTTCCCTTCTATCCCCCGGTTTCCCGGCGGTAGACATGGAATATAGACGTAATAAATATATACAAGTAATACGTTAGTCTTTCGGTGCCTTTTCTCTTTTTAAAGTATAAGAGATTGTAATTCGCCGATGATTAAAGGTTAAACTATCTAGGATACTTCTTGTGCACGGTGTTCGGATCATGTATGTTCGCACCTGGAGAACGGGATGTGATAAGTGTCGCTCGAATAATAAGATAAGACGAAAGCCTAATACGCGATTATTGTCACTTTGTATATGCGGAAGCAATGGTCAAGATGCACTTTTAACATCCCGAAAGCTCCTGATATAGGCTGAAGACAAAACGTCGCGCTTCAGCGACATACCCTGTTTAAGAATAAAGAATAGAGGTTGCAAGAAGCTCTAGAATATTTCCGCGAAATCGATAGAAGCCTAGATCCTTTAACGTTTTTTAGCGGATGGTTAATTTAACCTTATAATTAACTATATTAGCCGTCCGTCGGGTATAAAAGCAAAAAAAAAAAAAAAAAAAAAAAAAAAAAAAAAGTTGGAAAATCCACATGGGGAATTGTGCCTGAATTGAACCACTGATAAGCAAACTTTTTTGCGCACAAGATACTATAGAGCAGGGCTCTTGGTATCGTTTTTCTGGGCGTTGAGGTTCAAAATATTTTAATTTTAAATTTTGTTTTGTTTTGTATGATAAAGTGCTCGTTTTAGCAAATTTTTTTTTGCTGTTTTTCGAAATGCCCTGCTATAGAGTAAAGTGTCTTTTAATTTGGAGGTGGGTCTGTCACAGTGGATCCCGATCTTCAGATCTGTACAAGTTGTTCCTGCGAATTTGGCAGACCGATCAAGTATACGTGCTAAGTCTGGACCCACTGTGAAAGTCACGCCTCCAAATTAAAAGACAACCTCTGGTATGACAAGAAACAACGGGCGCTATCTCATGTAATTTTCCGAAGTGGAAACCTACTTGAGTAGTAATCCAACAAGCAAGGGATGAAGAAGGTTCCGCAGCTCCGCTCTTCTGCCGGCGGATCAGATTATAAGGATCTCAAAACAAAAAACAAGAAATGAAATGTATTTCCCCGGCTGGGGTAAAAAGGTAATAAACAACCCGGGAACTTCTCTCACCGATTTCGCTCTCTACCCATGGATTGGACGGAAAATTGTTACATAGAAAAGAATTTAGAATGTCGAATAATATAGCAATACGGTAACGATATCGGTGCCACAAATTATGCAGAAGATTTTTTAATATAAGAACGGGGAGTCGGCACGCCAATAGAGCAGGAATTGAGCTTTAACGGTCACCTCCGAGGGGGCTTATTGAGCATGAATAATAAGTTATCAATACACTTCGAGTAATAATAATTCAATTAGCTAAGGGATTGAATAGCTATTATAAAATCTCCCGAGAAACCCTATAGCACTCTTAAAAAGGGGGAACACAGAAAATCAAATAGAGAAGGGTTACATTCATCTCTAAAGATTTACTTCCGTCGTTATCCCAAAGGAAAATTGTTTATTCTCCACTTCAAGATTCCGGTTCCTGGTGTTTACTCAGAAAAATAAAGAAATAGGAAAATACCTCAAGGCGGTCGGGTCAAAGCGCACGAATCAACATCCCTACTATATCCTCAGTACAACCCTTGTGGACCCTTGGTGGAGAACTGGGGGAACTTGTTGAGGGGCGATTAAAATTAAACGCTCATATTTTTTTTACTTATCTCTGGGTTTAAAACCCCCAGTGAAGGATCGACAGGTACTTGAACTCTTTGAAGGGTGAAAGAAATTTCATTTTGGGCGGTTGAATCCAATTCCTACCGATGTTTTAGTCTTTTAGGCCCTTGTTCTCCACAGCAAATCTTAAAACATCGAGGGGAATTTTTGAAGCACAATAATGATCCGGAACAAGAGGTTATAATCCACTGCGCGGTGCAACGGTATATACATCGGAAGCTGTGCAAATTGATTACGTTGTGAGATTGACGTTTGTGAAATTTGCCGTACCTGGGAAGCAAAAAAAAAAAAAAAAAAAAAAAAAAAAAACCCTTTTCCGTGCCAATTGGAGCAGACAAGAGTTTCGAGCTCTTGATTAAGAATCCTTCTTACCTATCTTTGATGTCTTGGAAAATCGCAATTGCTTACTTCGCGGAGCGGGAAGAATTTGTAAAAAAAAGTGCGAACAGATCTTGGTATACTGTGTAAATTCCCGTCGGTGGAAATGCTAATGGAACATTCTTCGCAGGTTTTTTTGACGACGATACTATCGATAAAGGATGAGCATTTGTTTGCCTATCCTTTCTAAGGAGCAAGCGTTTATTTGACGCCAGGATGATATCGTACTTACAAATCTGGTTAAATATAGTAATATTAGTATTTGCAATTCCGAAGAAAAGGTTATAGTAGAGAAAGGTCGTTAGAGAGACTATTTTAGAAATTGTCTTCAGTACTAGCCAAAATTCGCGTAATCGTCCTTTAAGTAGAAAAAGTAGAAGACTCGCGATAGTCAGATAATGCGATCATATACTATACTTCTAGAGTTTCGCTCGCGTAAAACGGCCTTAACTCAGGGTAGTTTTCAGGATCTATACAAATTTTTATTTGTTTTGGTTTTATACAACGAGGGCAGCTTCCATAAACTGGGACAGACGGCCGATAGGAAAGTAGCCGCCGAAAACCCCCTCCGACGGAGGAGGTTTTGAATATATACAAATCAAATCCCATGACCTGACAGTCATGAGAAGAAAAAAAAATAAGAATGGGGTATGAGAATGATGGAAATGCAAAACGCCTTGAAACTCCAATGGCCCACGCTAAGCAAACAAGACGAAAAAAAAAGGAAAAAATGCAATACAAAACTCGGTATCGACACCGAATATGGAGAAGAGAACAAATAAAGTCGTGAACAAACTCATGAAAACGTAGAAAGTCATGAGCGTTCGTAAATGATCGTGTCGGAACGATGTGCCTAGCAGACACCTAGAGCCGGCCAGATGTATAAAATATATAGATAAGATCATGGGTATAATTGAAACAAATGGTTTGTCGAAGCTAGGAATACTCGACGACCGGAAATTAAATATTCAAAAGATAATAGCCGAAAAGTTCTCTAGACGCGAGTTACCGCGGGCGGGTACTTGACGCCACCGTTATTGTAGTAGTTGTAAGGCCTGCCCCTGGGCAATGAGGATGCCAGACTAAGTTCTAGAGCTTCCTGCTCTGGGGAGATATTACCAGCCCTCGTTCGGCCAATGCTAAGACTCCTGGTATGTGAGTGCATGGTTGGCGTTGGTGAGGTCACAGACCTTTGGAACCTTGGCCGCTCGGGCAAAGGTTCTTCAGGGGCATAGTTACGGCAATGCCGTAACCCATCTCAGGGTCCTCACTGATGCGGGGAGACTTAGGAGGCAGCGAAAAGTTAACAGAAAAGTTCCTCTCGCTCGAAGCCCTCTTCCGAGACGCAGGCCGGATGCTTTCGCGGTTGATGATGGAAGCGTGCGACTGAGGGCTCCTAGACATCTCGTAACTTTGGAAGCTCGAATGGTCACCACTCCTTGAGCCCTTTGTGTTGATTTCACGGGTTGGAACCCTACACAAGTCGGTCTTCTGGTAATCGGGCGAGTCGGTCTTGGAGTGGAGTTCTTCGTACATCCTAACAGCGGAGATAGGTGAAGGTCCTGGACACGAACGGCGTGATAGCTGACGAAGTCGTCCTTGTCCCTGTTTCGGCGGAACTTTGTTTTGAAAAACTTGACCCATCAGCGATAATCGAGGTTTGACCAAGAAGAACCAGGACCCAAAAGCCATTGCATGAGAGCAGAAAGATTGTAGCGATGGCCGTACCTTCCCCGACCGTTAAATGGGAAGCGAGGGGCCTGCAGACATTGGCGTCGCCGCGATTTTCAACAAGACAAATGGCCCATGGCATAGCAGCCTTAATGTTCTCAGGGGTGTTTGACGTGGTAAAGTCGAACTGTAGGAAGACGGTTGCGAAGAAGACGACGTCGGCTATGATAATAATGACGACCATGATGCCTCTCCATTGAAGTGATACAACCCTTCGAATTCTGCGTAGTGCTTGGCCTGTTGTACAAGTTTCTGTGTTAGCCGAAAGTTCAGCGCGTAATGAAGCTTCTATTCGTTCGTATCACAGTAAGATGAGCTGACCATAAGATACCGAGACCAAGCTGTTGGTGTAAGGAATAGACGATGCATTGTCCGTCGACGCCTTATCCTCGAATAAACTTCGAAGGTAGACCTGAAGACAGTAACTAAAGTTACGAATTGTATTACGATAGCGGCGGCGGCGAAGGCGAGCAACGGTCCTGTTAGATGGTTACACTAATTCAGCCTTGCACCAATAGGAGAGAAATGCTCGAGAGAAGTAGTAAACTCACCCCAGAAACTACCCAGAGAACTGTGGAATTTATATGGCAAGTGTCTCCAAATCTGTACGACACTCCAGTAACTGATAGGGCAACGGCGAGCATCCCAGCAGGAACGCTCCATCCGACAACCTGGGATCCGATGAAAAGTGCTTGCCAGGAATTACCTGCCAGCAAATTTGCAGGTGCAGAGAAAGGGCTCGCAGGAAGACTATTGAAAAGAAATCGGTCAGAAAAATCCCACAGGCGACAAACAGTTTACGGCTTGCTCTTACCCCACATTACAACGCACCAACCACCTCCCAACAAGAATGCGCCTGAAAGAGCGCAAATGTTGCTCGTCTTCATATCATTTGGGGTGATATCGTTGTAGCACTGGTGGTGGCCTTGGCGGAATGGGACGACGAAACCAAGTTCCATTAAGAGGACCGCGAATACTAAGCTGACGCTCAAATAATGTCGATGTGTTGCTGAAACTGGTAAACCAGGAAACTAAGCAGTAATAATACACAGCAAGCGCAGCTGACGAGGTTTAGGTAAGAAGCGGCGTCTAGCCAAGACTGAAAATCTAACAATATTTAAGAATGTCAAGTCAGCCTCGTCTGCTCTGGGAAAACTAAAGAAAAGGAAAAAAAAAAGGTATAACGCATAGATAATTAATTGACAAACCATTAGGATAAGCCCATTGTTGTAGAGGGCAAGGTAAGCAACATTCGCTGGATCCGCCAGGTAAAGGAACACAATGTCGGCCGGCCAAATCTATTTAAAAAAAAAAAAATAGTTTAGTTAGCCAGTTGCGACAGTAAGAGCTTGCGAAATCATATGACCTATTTTCTTTCTCTCTTTTTGGAAAAACTCACATCCGCCAGTAGTTGGTACTTTGAGGCTGATAGAAACGGCAGCGGGCAGCCGTTGACGAATTCTATCGCCGACGAGTTGTGAACGTCATGACTTATCTCGGGTTCGGAGTTTGGGTGGAAAGGGTCGAGTTATTATTTGTAGGTGGTCAGGGAAGGGTCTTTCTCAGACTCTTTCCCTGGCCGCTTTGCGCTTTAAAGTTTTCGTTTGCGAACGTCGGAGTAAGTTTTCGAGCCTGGATCTATATTATTCCTTCGACCAGGAAAATATCCTCGAGGAATGTCGTCTGGTTTCCCTCGTGAGTTTCGGAAATGCAAAAAAGGATTCGAAAGTATACACCATGAACGACGGAAACCCTGGAGCAATATAAATATTTTGATAAAATAGAATTAATGAGATCAAATAAAATAAATAAGCTCGAACGTGCTCAAACTGTGTAAATATAAAAAGACAAGACCAAGTAATTTATATATTTGGATACCTAAGAGGAGTTATACGGCTCTAGAACATCCGCTTCGGGGGCAAAAAGAAAACTTGGGTGTTCTATAAAAAGTCAATAGGGTGGTAGTCCAGGAGATGTGAGCTTCTTTAAAGGGACTTTTTTTAAAAAAGGAAAAATCAAATATATATAGAATGAAATAAATATTTTTTTAAAAAAAAAAAAAAAAAAAAAAAAAGATTAAAATAAATGGAATGGATGAAGGCAGGGCCGCCCACCTATATAGATAGAATTGAAGATTATAGCACATTTATCGTCAAAGACATCCGTGTCACCCAAGAGATCCCAAGAAACCTTCATAACTGAGGAAACCACCTTTCATATACGGCTGTTACCGCAGGCTTGAAAAGGTGGACACTGGGCATATCAAATTTGGCTATTTGACCATTCCATCATTTCTTTCTTCATACCCCATGTCATAGGTACGTACCCACGCTAGAAAGAGGTTGCCGGGGTGTCCTTGCGTGTCCACCCATCTCCTGCGAAGGGGGACGCAGGAAAAAGAAAAGAGTCCCGCCGTGCATGTGTCTCCGTTCTACTTAGTCTGTTGGATCCGGCTGGCGTTGTATTCCCCTTCTGTGTCCTTCCATGGCTGTCAAGGCTGTGTGTATTAATTAACTGCAGCGCGAGTGGTGAAAAAGAAGAAAAGAAAAAAAGAAAAGAAAAATGGAGTGGAAAATAAAGAAAAAAAAAAGAAAAAAAAAAAAAAAAAAAAAAACCGACCGAATTATCTTCCACCCATATTTTCTTCTCCCCCCAAGCTCTCTAGTGGTAGGCGGAAATCGGAAAGCTTCCTGAGGAGACGGAAAAAATAGTGCGAAAAAACGCCCTTCTGTGAAGGTTTGTAGGCTAGAAAAAACAGTGGCACGGAGGGTCCGAATGGCGAATTAGAAAGGCGGAAATAAAACAGGAGGAAAAAGCGCGCTAAATCCACGCACAGCAATCTTTGCTCTCTCACGAGACCAAGAGGCATTAATAAGGCAAGAGAAGGAACGAGAGCTTTTAACGCCGTTTCTGTCCTTTTTAGTATTATTCAGATGCTGAATCTATCACGGAGGTGAATGAGGAAGATGAAGATGAAGATGAAGTTTGAGTCGTGACTTGTGATGTAATTTATTTTATTTTCCTTCAAGTGGTAGTAGCAACCAGATTTTTTTTTTTTTTGGCCTCTCTACTCTTGTATCGCGATATTTAACTATTATTATTTTTTTTCGGTGACTTCACCTTCCTTCTCTAATTGTACGACAATCGACAAAAAAAACATCAACGCAGCTGTACCTACGAAGGCTAGCAGGACAAGTATCATACGATTAAATATCATTCACTAACAATCGCTCCTTTCAACGGCCTATGGTTGCTTGCTTGGTTTTGCCTTAAAACTGGGATCTGCAGCCGAAGCTTCCAAACCCGTAAGCGACTTTACGAACGACTGGTTGAGCGATGCTGACTGCTCGCACCTTGGAAATGAACGGCGCCTTTTTATTTGATTTACTTTGATTTTTCTACTACAGCATTACTGCTAACTCAATAATATCTCCATCTTAGACCAAGTTTGCAAATTGGCGAAATGAGAAGAGAGCCGATGGCGGGAATTCTTGCTCTTTTTAGCCTTTCCCTCACCCTCATCGCTTCTAAAAAATGAAATTACGTGGGGATATTAAATAAACTGGCACGAATGGAATGTTCTGACGGATACGTAGCGGTGGTTGAGGTCTTTGAGGATAGTTTCTTTTCTTTTTTGTCATTGGCGAACATGCTTACAAAACGCGTTACGAATATCTAGCACCTCCGCAAAGAGCTTTTTGTTTTGGCTGGATTCTCCTCTGGGCTACCTGATGCTGAACATGGGTTGCTTCATGGGTAACCCTCGGTGCGTCCAAACGGGCTATTTTACTGGCTGAGCAGGTTCGTCGTTTTACTGCAAGGACATGATGGTTCCTGAACGTTACCTAGCAGAGCTGACTTGTTTTACTAGCTACAAGCTACTCCGCAACCGGGAACTCGAACCTTAACTTCGACAGTATTCCATGATTTGGAACATGATAGCCTCTTTTTTTTTTTTTTTTTTTTCCTTTTCTAAGTCTTTTCACTTAGTCAATCAAAAGGATCTCGCGAATGAAAAATCAACTCCAAGGTCTTGGGACAATCGATACCTGGAACAAGTCGTACGATATTATTTTCGGACACGGCTAGTTAATGTTGGGACGTACTGCCGCTGAGTATGCTTTCGATCCTCCAGGAGCAAAGACGGGGAGCACGAAAAAAACAAACCCCCGCGGAACTTTGATAACGGGTGATCTTATGCCGTTCATTCGCCAATTGTGCTTTGTTATTGAGCGCACGAAACAAAATTGGGGTCAAGAGAATAAATCCTTGCCGCTTTTTGCCCTGTCGCTATTCGACGGCGCAAGCCGTTTAATTTGAATTGAGATTTGTACGAGGTTGCTCAAAAACTTTTGATCTTTCTTCACTTGATCAACAATGAGGTCGTGTTAATGCATTTTCGTTAACGATTTTCTTTCTTCAATACGGTGCGGCACCAGCGAGAAATTCGGGATTGCGCACTCTCCGATACTTGGATCTGCCTGGCCCTAAAACGATTTCCTTTCGTTTCGGAGCACGGACGCCGGGGAAAATAAATTATTAGTGTTCTGGAATGGTGCGGCAGCGCTGAGCTTCAAAATGAGCTCGCCAAGATTAGCTTCAGCTATGGTTGGTAGTTGCTGGCTAAATGACACATAATAATTTTTTCGATCACGCTCCAGGCACCTCTCGCTGGGAATTCCGAGCAGCCTAAGAGATGCCACGTTGGCGACACCGTCCAACAGGCGAGCGTTAATAATAGGCCAACAAGCCCCCGAGCCAGACGGGAGCATGCTTGTTGGCGCGACCATTGTGTCCCACGAACTTGGTTCTTCCCGTCGATCAACACTCGGCGATGCCGGTGCCGTATGAATAACCACAAAAAAAAAAAAAAAAAGAAAGAAAGAAGAAAACTCCAACCGCTTAAGGTCTCGTGATGGCCGCCCTACTCTCATGATAAAACTTTCAGGCAGCTTGCAAACACTTCAACCTCGAAGTAATAAGCGCTTGGAAGATTCATGCCTGGGCAGAAGGCAGCAAAGCTATCGCAGGACATTCGAGAGAGGCCGAGCGTTTACGCGTTTGAGATATAAAAAGGACGAGGCTCTTTTACTGGCAAAATGGTAGCGAAATCGAACTTGCAGCCTGCATATGCATAGATGCGCTGCGAATCTCGAATCTTCCCGGTTAACGCTCTCGGGAACTTTGCTTTTAAATTTTTGAGGCTTTCGGGGTGGCGAAGCAGTTACCAAGACGGGAAAAAAACGCCAGCGAAGGGTGAGTGCAAATAGAATCGGATACTATTGTTACTGTGGGATGATGCTAGCATCATTTATCTTTTTTTTTTTTTTTTTCCTTCTTGAAAGGGGCGAAGTGCAGCGCACCGCATGAATCAACAGCAAAAGCTCGCATGGGCCAGTCCACGTTTTTTTTTTTTTTTTTTTTTTTTCCGCCGCCAAAGTTCTTTTACCTTCCCGATTCCGGTTGACCCAAATGAGGGATCGTCTTATTTTTTTTATACTCGGGCACGGCCTTTAGTGCCTTTCCTGTGAAGAGAATTGGAATTTGGAAAGCAACCACTTGTGCCTCCCAGCTCTCGTCCAGTAAAAAGGGGCTACGCTCTGAAGCTTATCCATTGGCTAGAAAAGGATGTGCACCCTTATCGGCGCCTTCCCATTCGCGCAGCGGGAACTAAGGGCGATTGCCTCTTCGTTTGCGAGATATTCCAAAACTTCCAATCTGCTTCGATTTGCCTCCGTTTCTTCAAAGGCGAATGTGGGGAAACACACTTAACCAGCCTAAAAGTGCAAAACAAGCGCTCTTGCAATTGGCCAAACAGATCACTCAATGGACCTTTTTTTTTTTGTTTCGCCCTCTTTTTACCCCGGGATCGGAAGGAGATGAGAGTTATCAAAAAAGTATGAAACCTGGCTATAGCTTTTCCTTGTGCTATTCTCGCGACTCCCAAGTTTGACGGGATGGAGCGAGTTGAGAAGCGCTTTTGATGCCCAAAAGCGTCGCTGAAGGGCCCCGCTTACAGAAATCGGAGACCAAAATGCAACCTCCGACCAGCGAATAATGTTCTCTTGATTTCCTTGTCTATTTAACTATTACTTGAGAGAAAAGATTCGGAATTGGGATTGGAATTCGTTCTCTTAAACCAAGAAGAAAAAAGAAGAAGCACGAGCACAAAAAGTGCGATAAAATCCCTCGCGATATATATGCCTGCTACCGCTTAGAGCTGATGGCTTTTTTCTTTGCAGGATAAATACTAACTAGACTACAGTTTATTGCTCAGGCATTTACGAAAGAATGTGGAACCCAAAAAATGTTAATGCCAGGACTATCTGCGCAGCTACAGAACTACCTACCTATTTCTGCTCTCGTGGTGATGTACGATGTGGGGCGAACAGGAACAAACGAGAGAAAAAAATAATAATATGTGAACTGAAGAAAGGACGAAACGACCCTAATGCAAAAACGGGACTAGCAACTGCAATGTAATCTTTAGGAGAAGAAAAATCTGTTTTCTGGGCATTTCTGTAATTTCTTCGAGAAGCACTTCGTATATTCTCTCTTTACTCTTTTTTGCAAGCACCCCTCTCTCCACTTTCTCGCGTCAACTACTACCGTATTAGGCGTTAGTTAGTATCCGCTCTTTTGACATCATTCCGGGATGGTTTGTTTAAATTCGGGCTGCAGAAATGCACGAACTAATAACTGGCCATCTCGCGTTTCTCTTTACTGTGTTGAACGCAGAACATAGCGGTAGAGGGAAAGCACATGCCAATTTGAGAACACTTCTTTCAAAACGAGCTACCGTTTTAAGCTCGGTATCACGAGAAAACTGACCAGCCCCTCCCTGCGAAAAATACGTTTTTTCCTAACATTTTTCTCTACTAATCCCCTTAAATCATCTCGATGACAGTGCTAGTTGCGTCTCAAAGATTGATATTCTACTGATAATCGCGTGGCCTCGGGCTTATCGGGTTGAAGCCGGACGTCCACTTCCTCTACCATGCTGGATCATCGCAAGATATTTTGTGAAGTCCCACAATAATTTTTTTACCTAGGCTATGCAAAGGCCATAGAGGGTTCTTCCTTGATTTTCTTCGAAATTTTCTTCTAGCTCCGTCGAGTCCTTCCCCATACTTAATCTTGAGTCTGAGGAACGAAAAAAGTGTGGGGGAAAATGTTCTGGACATCCTTTTTGATATTTACTCCAGACTTTTTTCTTTCACGATCATCAATGTCAAAATTGCCAGTCTCCTTGACCATCGCTTTTTCCTTTCCTTGATCCGGAAGGTCATCCCTTGTCGTCCCGAATATTTGGAACAGATGCTACTATGACCACGAGACCCACTATCCGAACATTGCATATCGTTACCTTCCTTGCCGCTTGTTAACTTTCAGAAGAAAAATGTTATGGTTCAAGTATCATCGTTAGGAGTCTGAGCCAGTCTAAAAGAGGCTTAAATTGCGACACGACTAACAAAAAACTTGATAAAAATTGCAACAGCTAACGCCGCTCGCCTGCTCAACAAAAGCCCTCGTCAATAACAAACTTGTACAAAAAGGATCATATTATCCGGTTTTTTTTTTTTTTTTTTTTTTAAACTCTTATAACGGGAGGCAGATCGATCACCACGGCTTCGCTTCCCTCAACAATTATTGCTACATTCGCCATTTTCTTTTTAACTTCCACAAAAACTTTGACAGAAAGCAAGAATGCAACCTGGTACAGGAAAGGTAAAAATTGGAAAAAAAGGCACTGTATCTTTTTGACTCTCACGGAGAATTTTGATATAGTACGGATTGATATCAAGGATATCGCTGTATTCATGCGATCCCGCGAATCGCTAGCTTTGTGCTTTTTAACTCAAGGACGCACAAAATTCTTGTAGTTTTGCGGAGGAGAAATTATTTAACAGTACTACTGTCATATTTTCGACTCATGATCTGTAGAGTAATAGACGAAAAAGATGGGATAAAATACCACCCCGGTACTCCGCACCTGACTTTTGCATGCAGAACGATGTTATTGATGCAAGAGTAAGTTCCAAAGAATCTTCTTTCTATCACCGCTAATGTTTGAACAGAAAAGTCTTGTGCTCTTGAAGAGAAAAAACCGTCTTTTTCTTGTTCTTCCAAGGAAGTAAAAGAGGTGACCCCACTTTTCAAAACCCTTCTATGCATTAGCTAAAACGTCGCAGCCGAGGTATACATTAACATTCTTGCTATTATTGACATTTGCCAAAATACTGCCTACGATATAGCTCAATAGTGATCAGCTGTGGTGATCGTGAGGAGTTAATTAGAAAGAATTTAACTTGCTTATATATGCTGAGGATGTCATTGGTCTCACGGGCTAAAACTGGGTTCGATATACCACTTTTGGGACTATTCGCTCCAAACTCTAACAAAAGGTGAAATATACAATTTCCTCAGTTAATATAATAACCGTCATGTGTGTCATGTGTGTCATGTCCTAAAAAGATAATTGAACTAATTGCAGAGGTTTTTGTTACCTTCAAACAAAAAAAACCTTCCGTGATTGTCTGAAGGGCTGTTATCGATGACAAATAAAATTTCCTGGGGATGCACTTTCAGATAGGATTGCGGAATCGAACGTATTATTCTTTATTGTACCGTAATATATTAGCCTCCCGCGACGAATTGTTAATTCCTCAAACGTAATATAAAACAATACGGAGTACGCACAGTTTTTTTCCGGAGCTGCTTTCGCGAAACGAAACCCATTTGCGAAAAAATAATAATAATAATAATTCATATAACTCCGCATCCGAGAGATTTTTTTACGCAAGCTAGTGTTGCTCAGCATGCTGAGAGAAGGAGGTTGTAACAGAGCTCGAGGAAATCCCGCATTTTTACTTGTTCTCCGTCTCGGAATCCGAGACCGGATAAGTTACAAATTACAGCTAGTTCAAATCACGGGTTAATGCCTGTATGTATAGTAATCGGCCTGTTAACAGGGTTATGAACCTTCCTTTCTCATTTGGTTAACAGTTGAGAAGAGGGAAGATGTTATAGCTATATTGAGATCGAGATAGATGCACTATTGGTTGTGAGACTGCGAAAATATGAATCTAGGCTAAATCGGGGAGTGCAGACGGAGGCGGGATATATAGATTCGTTCGATTGTAAAATGTTATGGATGATCGGCGCGCGCGCCAGAGTTTGACGGCGTACATGGAGGTCAAGAGGCCGATTTTCGGTTGAATTTTTGGGATGATGTTGGTATTTTGGCACGGCCGAGAGCGGAACTGGCAGGTAACGTTGATATCAAAGCCAATAAATTAATTGAAGCTTGCAACAGGACTGATAAACCAAAGATATCGTGATATGTTCACGTACAATTTTACGGTATATTTGAATCACTTAGAATCGAGTAGCAATCTGAATAGGGAAGAATCAGTGTTTTGAGTCGAAGCAGCAATGGATATTGTATGATTTTAGTGTGTATTATTCACATCCGAGCAAATTTCTATTTAGAATCTGTACAGCTGTATTGAAACTACATAATTAAATGATGAAGTGGGTATAGGCAAGTTTGAGGCGCGCTTGATATTGGATTTCAATGCTGGCAGTACGAAGTCTGCAACCCATCAAGTAAACACATCGTTAATTGATTTACCACTGAATCTTGACAACTCTCATTACATAGACTAATGAGTATTCGAATATAAGGGATATAGCTATCGAATTTATGAATATTTTCCCTTGTCCCCTATTCAGACTTTCGATGGGCCACTTATGTCGCAAATTACACCACGAAGCAATCCTAGACTCTTCGAGGCCAATTCTAAACGATTATTGAACTAGCTTTATCGTGCCATTGATTAGGCTTTGAGATGAAGCCGGCACTTCTTGACTTGTGTCGATGACGTGTGCTTTGTTTCTCACTGAGAATGATTGTATCCGTGATACTAATTTCAACTGAGCAATATACGATTTTGCTAAATTGGATCCCACTGTAGCTTTGAGTCGAAGGCTTAATTTCGTTTCTAACTGCCTCGTTTCTCATATAGCCGGCGTCGGCACTTAACTTCAGATTGCATATCCAATCACACGATGTTACCATGGAGAGCGCTCCGTTTTCTTCGCTGTTTCAATCTAGATTTGATCGATAGATATATGTTTGCTTAACATCTCCTAAACTATTAAGACAGCTCAGAAACTAATGCTTAAATAAGTAGCTTCCACTAAAGGCCAACTAATAAGAAGATAAACAATCGCATATATATATGTCGTAGACGTGTTTAGAAATAACGGATAGACTTATGCAAACATTGGTTGCTCTGCCGTCATATTGATGTCGCATTAAACGATACTCGCGACAAGGCGCTGCACAGTACTTACATGTGATTCACGATTCTTATAAGAGATACACGGCTCGGCAATTTCTATTGTAAAGTGAGCTAGTCGCCTAGTGATTGGAACATTCCTAGATTCGTCGCGACTATTTCAAGTTCTAAGCTTTTTGTCTGCCTGTTCTAAGCTTTTTGGCTGCCTGGTGGCGTTGCTTTTGCCCCATAGAGGTTGTTTCTTCCCTTAGGGGGCTTCACAGGGCTATGTCGTGATTGGAAGATACTCGATCTAGACCTTTTAACATATGTGGAAGGCGAAATCCATATCAGGTTATTCAATCTTCGATCGGATTCTACCGAAAAGTACGAGTTTCCATGAGTAGCTCAGGATGTCTCGGAGTTAAAAATTTCGTGAGATGTAGTAGTCTTTTCCCTAATGCATAACTTGAAAGGGTCATGAAAGGCTGAAGGTATCCTTATTCGAATCTAGGGCCTGGTTGGTATCCTAGATCGACGTCTCTCTCTGATAGGAAGGCAAAAAGGATGGAAGAAAATTGCATCTTGCCACTCTTATTTACTCTAGGCTGTTTGTAACCAAGAGCTAGAGAGCGTCGATAAGGAATAATCGCAATCGGTTTAGTTATTCTTCCGTTCTTGAAATGAATGCGTCTTCCCAAATCCATGAATACGCAGACCATGGTGAGCGAAATTTGATATATGCCGGTGGTCGATTCCCGGAAATTTGATTTCGCAAGACGGGAAGAAACATCCCTGAATATAGACCCAAGAGTTTAATTAGCATGCTGCAAAAACGTGGAGACGTAAGAAAGTATCTTATACGGTGCTTGCTTATTGGAAGAATTTACCAAAAGCTCTTTCTGTATTGGCAACAACCATACACAAAGAGGGCGAAATTAGCGAAGTAACCACCACCAAAGAATTTTACAATCAATTAAACTCATATATACATGTATACATTTATTCTCTAACGAGTAATCAATTATCTTCGAGTCCTAGAATAAACAGATTTCGTTTCTCCTTTTCGTACTATTATTATTATTCTTATTATTATCATTTTGGAATGCTTACGGTACCGGATAACGGATAGCATAAAATACCAGATATATCAAATAGATGATACAACCCTGGTCAATGTAGCTTCCTACGACACTTCAGGAAAGACGTGGGGGCCACTGATTGGGGAGTGAAACAAGGTGTGGGATATATGGAATCTGAATCGAATCTATTCCGCATTCTTTTGACTAGATTCTATTCGTTGCTATTCGTGCCATTTAAGCATCAACTTCGCGAACGAGAAGATTTGCGAATATTTAATCGCATGTCACTTTTGTCTTTGGATAGACAGTGTCTCGATTAAGAACCAGGTGCTCAATCGAGCCTAGAGGAGAAACAGTTGCAGTCGGCATTTATAGGGATGTTTGATTCAAGTGCACTGATGCTTATAGGTCTGTGTGTTACGGAACATTCATCGCGAATATTCAAGATGTCAGGATGTTTATACGATTGCGCTTATGTTTTATCAGAATTGGCAAATTGATTCAATTGTTCGAGCGAATCACTGCTCAACAGCTTTAATAGCCATAGTCTTCCGTTTTTTAAATAGGTCCTCTGTTGCTAGAGCCATAGCTTCGTATCGATCTCATCGATCGCCAACCATCCTGAGGTCCAAAATATCTGGGATATTTTTCTTTTGTTTTCTTGTCCTCAGAAACCAAAGGTTGCATTGGTGGAGGTGAAATTTCCTAATATGTTGTATAACACGGTCATAGCGTGCATCAGAAAAATTTTCTTGTGCGATGTTAGGGTTGCTGTGCCCTAAACTCTAGCCAGGGAAATGTGACCACAAAAAAAAAATTTTTTCCCGCCAGCATCGCAAAAAGAATTACCCAACCACAAAAGTTCAACATCGCGAAACAACAACCAACGACCATCACCTCCTCACATCCACGTTCGACTTTTCCGTTGCATCAAAAACACATCAACACTCGCCAAATAAGCCAAAATGGGTCGTCTTGTATGTTGAAAACGTCTGCTCAGCTTATGGCTTGGTCGCTCGTGTGCGCGCGCTGGCGTGGAAGTAGGAAATGGACTAACAAACGCTTTTCAACCTCCAGCACTCGAACGGAAAAGGTATCTTCGTCCGCGGTCCCGTACTCGCGCACGGTCCCAACCTGGTTCAAGACTCCCCCTGAGCAGATCATCGAGCAGATTTGCAAGCTCGCCAGGAAGGGTGCTACCCCGTCTCAGATCGGTGTCGTCCTCAGGGACAGCCACGGTGTCGCGCAGGTCAAGGTTATCACCGGTACGTCGAGAAATGGAACTCCTTGGAGTGGTGGAAAGCTATCGTATAGAATCAAGTGATTGGAAGGCTAACGTATTTGCGGTCGCACAGGAAACAAGATCCTCCGCATCCTTAAGTCCAATGGTACGGTCCTGTGAAATAGCTAGCAAACGCGCTGCTATCTTCAAACTTTGAAAAATATACAATACAGCCTCTGCTTTGGTCTTTTTGTCTTAAGACAAAATGAATATGACTGACAGAGTGATTTTTCCAAACATATAAAGGCCTCGCTCCCGAAATCCGGAGGACCTTACATGTTGATCAAGAAGGTGCGTTACAGTTTATATTCTCCTCCTCCCTTAAGCCTTACTGTTGCACTACATTTCGCCTAAACTCGAGTGAGGATGAACTTGATGAAGAGGTGGAATTGTAAACTAACCTTCCACATCTATAGGCTGTCTCCGTCCGCAAGCATCTCGAGCGCAACCGCAAGGATAAGGACGGCAAATTCCGCCTGATTCTGATCGAATCTCGTATCCACCGCCTGAGCGCTACTACAAGACCGTCGGTGTCCTGCCACCAACCTGGAAGTACGAGTCTGCCACCGCTGCCGCTCTAGTCACTTAAATATATTCTATTCTGGTATTCTGTGCTTCTATATTAGGTTTTAGGTTGTTTGTCTCTTTTTTCTTTTCGGTATCTTTAATGATACTGGTATTATAAAATCACGGTGTTCATGTCAACGGGGTTCTTTTCTTTTTCTTTGATCAATCGGTTTTTTCTACTCTTTTTATAAAACAATCGTAATATAACTGTCGTCCTAAAAATAAGGCGACGATTTACCAACAATAGCGATTTTCCATGGGGAGCGAATTCTGTCAATTGAGGAATCAACATGGCGTGTGAAATAGTAAAGAAGGCGAAATAGTAAAGAAGGCGCAAAATAAGAAATCCTGAAAGTAGAAAACGTAAAAAATTCGTGAAGTTCCTCGAAATAGACGTGCCAATGTCATCAACATCTCAAAACCCGTGAATTGCTCAATATTTTAATAGCCCAAGCGCAATATCAGAACAGATAACTTGGAGAAATCTCCCGATTCTCAACGCAACCGAACCCTAGACTTTCCAATGACGTTACCGAGCCTCAGGAGGAAGTTTAATGTCCTGTAGATCACGCGTTTACGAATTGACCTATCAGAAACTGCCAGTAGTAAGAGGTTATATAGCTTTCAAGCTTATGGAAGAAAAAAAAAATTGTGAGGGCATTACGACACACGCATGCCACGCAACTTTTTTTATACGTGTGGGGTGTTGCTCGCGCCCTCATCATCTCAGCACTATTTGCGGCCCCTGGCGCGCGCCAGGGCCTCGCAAATAGTACTTTGATGGGCGCACATACCTCGTCACCCACCGTAGTACTAGTCGACCGATACGAGGCTTGTTTAGGGCAGAGCGGACGGGATGCCAAATTTTCCTCGTTCTATGCTCGTAGATATCTGCTACAGTTGTGGATCGTTATATATGTGGCAATTCGGAAGGAACAGTCACAAATTTCTTCTACGAGCCCGCGAGGGCGAAGCTATAGATATATATATTTACGATCTTACTTATTAAATATTATTAACGTTATATTTTTTTTTCCGCTTTGACGCCACTTTTGTAGCGCCGACTTAATATTTTCTAAAACTTAAAAGAAAAAGTGAACACTTTTTTTTTTCCTTTTTTGAGCGCTATGATAATTAATTTCTTCGGTTTTATATTTTAAAAAAATAATTTATCTTATTTTCGTATCCGTCTGTTTTATGTTTCTTTTTCAATTTTTTTTTATATTTTTTTCTTAAGATGTACTATTCAATTCTCAAGTTTCCTGTGCTGTTGTATTATATGCAGAGTAAAACCTAATTAATACCTACATCAAGTAAAGGTGTGAATGTTGTGTGACAAGACAGCCAGTAGCACGCTCCTATCATATATTCATATCGTCAAATATCGCCGATGGCTTAATTTCTCAGAGTGTTGGCAAAAAGAACGTTCAAAGCTGAGCCCATCTTTCGCTTCAATAATGCTCATGCCGGCCCGTAGTAGGGAATGCTCAAGGGTATGAGCTTTTAGTTTATTTACCTTTTAATTTCTTGTAATTGTTCTCCCGGGTTTTGTGAATAAATACCCTGCTTTATGCGTATATAAAGAAAAGAAGGAGAAGGAGAAGAACGAACGACGAAAAAGTAAAAAAAAAAAAGAAAAGAAAAAGATCAAATGAAAGATTTAAACGTGCATGTAAAGAACGCGCGCGGATGTTTTAATAATAATAATAATACATGATGCACAAGCCGGGAGGGCAAAAACTTGCTGGGTCGAGCGGAGCTCGATGAGCGCATGGGGATTCACGGACTCTCTTCAAACCCAAGCTGCTAATAATGATTTTGGAGTAAAACGGCAGGTATATAGCCTCCTGAAAGCATGCTTGAGAGGTCTTTCTTTGCAAGCGTATATCACGAACGGCTCGACCAGGAGGGCCGTCTCAGAGGCAAAGTGTAATGGATAATTTTTCAAAGGGGGTCATTCTTTTTTTTTTTTTTTTTTTTTCTCCCTAGTATCGAAAATCCCCCGACAATGGGCTCTGTAGCATCATTGTAACTTCTTTCAGTATTGTCCGTCTTGCTTTTGTGTTCCTTTGGCATCTACTTTCGAGACCTATCCACCTACCATTCTAAACCCTCTTTCTTGCCTGTCACGTTACTCTTCGTACTGTTTTCCAGGTGTTCTGCCCTTTCGTACTACACGGCAAAATTCCGTTGAGTGAGGTTCTCCCCTGGGTGATCACGGAATTATCGATCATTTGCGGCTTGGTTTCACTGGCGCACTATACGTACTATCATACATCGCTTTGAAGACGAATTATGCCCGGAATAGGCGTGAACCCTCAAGGATGAAACGAAGAAAAAAGAATGAAAAATAAAAGAGAGAGAGAGCAGATAAAGTTGCCAAATATCTATTCATCATGTTATTTCTTCACCGAGAAAATAGGGCTGTCGATCGGGTTGCCTACTTTTAATATACCATAATATATAATACCTATATAGTTCCGTGGTGTCTGAGATCGGGTTTCCTTTCACAGGTCTTTTGCGGAGTATATAATCGAGATTAGCAAAGATCCTACTTCTGGGACTCATATGCATTGGTACAGGCAGCTTATAAGTCGGATATCAAAAGGGTTTCTTGAATTTCAAAACCGCCGCCGAAAATCTGAACTGCGATTAACCAGGATGTTCGGTTTGCCAAATTGGTATGAGAAAAGGCACGCGTCAATAACAGTACTTATCTCCACTGCGGTACCTGCAATTCTACGGGTGCAGATATGTGGGATTCCCACGATGTAGAATTGAGGAAACATATTAAATGCCTATAATACCAAATCGTAAAACGTTTATAGTTTTATTTAAACTTTTTTGTGGATTTTTTACGGTTGAAAGGATAGATTGGATTTTACGTCGACATCCTCCCGGAATAGGTACATGATGATATTCTAATCTACGTCCGCACTGTTGTAGAGCACCGTGCGGTTCACGGCCCTCGGCCAATTAGAAGGCTGTACTCCCTTAGCTATATCGTCGAGCATTTGCGTCGGCGTGGAATTCGGATTCATCATCAACCCGAGCGCGTCGAACTGGTTCACGGGATCACAGCCGACGTAGCAGAATAGGTTCAGTCCACCCGTAGCTCCTATTGGATCCGATGACAGCCAGCGGCCGATCCCCGGTGCTAGGTAGCGGTGCACGGAGTAATGCAATCCATTCTCCCTATCTCGATCCCGGTGTGCGAGTCTGTACTGCCTCGGGGCTTCGCCCTTCCCTTCACCGAAAGCTAACATGCGGTCACCTTATGGAGAATGCTCTTCACGACCAACGACCTCGCCGTCGGCACCGAGCTCGACGCTAACAAAATCTTGCGCGTCCGAGATTCTGTATCGTGCGAGCGGAGTGCCGCTGGAGCCGATTTCGACCGTAGCAGTGCGGGCGGTGGTATGTAAATGTAGTGAATGTACCGCTTTATTCCACCCTCCGGAGGTAGAACTATCCTTCAGGTAACATTCGTATCCTTCGCCAATATAGACAGTCTCCTTAACCTTGCTAGAAGTTCAGTAGAAAGCTCGCTAACTTTCCGCAGACGTTTCCCTCAGAGTCGTAGCGGTAAAATGTACGAGTCGCGGAGGCATTATCAGAATCACCACCATCGAGGTCAATTTGGGAGGCGCTTGAATAGGATAACTGGTTCATGTAATCCCAACCTAGAGATTTCAGTTTTCTTATTTTATCCGGGAGACCATTAGCACCGGCATCAGGTTGTATGTGACCTCTACTGTCTTGTTGTTGCCTTCAGAGCACAATTTTAGCCTATTAGTACCCTGGTAATATTTGCAGATTTTCTGCCTTGCTGCAATTTTGGGACCAGATGAAACATGCTTGATGCTTTGGGAGTTTCCTTCTGTATCGTAAGAATATGTCTCCCTATAGTTGGCTATACATTCTCCGTTCGCATGTAACTCCGCTCGAGCTCCGTAGACGGGTGGTACTTTCTGGCTGATGTCTTCCCTCCCAGTCGCTTCTACAAGTCTCCCCACCGCATCGTACGCGTATTCCAATTCAGGTTTTGCAACTGACCCACGGAAGTAGTACGTCTGGTCTGCATCATCGGATATCTTGACTATCTTCCCTACGACATCTAGCTTAATTTCAGGTCTTGCAGTAGTTTCTTGCCCTTTGAGTCGGTAGTACGCTTTCGAATGATGCGGGACATCTTCGGGTCATAAGTGTAGTACGTCAAACACCCATTGTCAAATTCCTATGAAATGATCTGACCGAGTTCGTTGTACTCCATTTTCTTAGCCGCGGCCGAACTAGAAGCCGCGCTACTAGACTGAGAAAGCCCTGCTCATCAAATTCGGGCTTTGTGATCATTCCGTTAGGTTCAGTATGTGATATTGTTCTTCCTAGAGCATCGTACTCCGCTTTCGTTGCCCACGCCTTTTTCTCTAGTTGATCTTCGGTACCGTTAGTCCAGTCAACCAAGTTTCGGAATTCATTAGCGAATTCCCTCTCCGTGGCGGTTGTAAACCTCTAAGTCGTATGATGGAGTCGTAACGGAGCCAGCTTGGTCTTGAACGCGGACGAGCCTACCGCGAAGCTGCGGCCCTGAGATCAGAGAGTCTCTGCTATCGCCATAGTACCACTTCACTGCCATTTTGCTGCCTAGGTATTCTGCGAGCGGGCGCCTGAGTTCGTCGTACGTATATTTGATTCGAGGAACATCCTTCCTCCCGGTCCATTTCAGAATATCGGCGCCGGAGATATCTTGAAAGCTCCAGGCTTCTCCGGCGTCTATAGACTTGGAGTGGAGCACTCTACCGAGTAGATCGTGGATGTTGGTAAGCGCTTGTCTACCGAGTGAATCCACTATTCCCAAAGTATTCCCCGTAATTGAGAACTGGGTCACGGTCGTAATCAATTGTTTGACTTTCGTGTTGGGATCGACGCCGTTATCTTGAACGACTCTAAACGCTCTGCCCATAGAATCCACGTACGTGGTGTAGGTGTATCCGCGTAGACTTGGCTTTTACTATCTGGCCTGTAGCGTTCAATGCTCTGCGGCACTTTGGATTCAAAATCCGGATCATTCCCGGGATCCTTATTGACGTTATCGCCTGGTCATATCCCACTAGTTTCCAAACTCCATATTCAGTTTCAGACCACGTTCCGTGCGGCGAAATGTAACCGATGGGTCATTTGAGGGCTTCATAAAAAGCTGCCGAGAAGACCGTCTTCTTCGCTTCTTCAACGTTAAATGTGCAAGTATCGGAGATGAACGGCGTATATTGCTTGATCCCCAGACCCCGGGCATCAAATTCCTGCCAGGGGCTGGATATCCACTTTCCTTCATTTGCATTTTTCTTTGACTGAGCGGTTTCTACCGTAGCCGTCGAGATAACTTACCGAGATCTGCAGCCTGGAAGATGGGTCTGCAAAATTTTCCCTCGCGACAGAGAAGCGTTTAAACGGAAAAGAAGAATGGTCTACAACCGAGCCAGATGTTGCATTTCCAAGGAATTTACGAGCCCACTCCTTGATTTTATCGGTGTCAAAGTCGCTGGGAGCTTCATCCGTGGCACTTCCAGTAAGCGAGTCTCCGCCAGACAGAGGGCGCTTCTGAAAGGCCGACCCAGTGGGTCAAATTCTTGCTGAGCAGAATTATCATTTGGATCTACTAGCTCAATGGCCTTTCCAAGGAAATAGTCGTAGGCCGTTGTTGTTACATTATTAAGTGCATCGGTGACTTTGATGGTCTATATAAAATACCCGTCGTAGTCAACAGTCGACTTGTTGTTCCACGGGTCAATAATGGTTTTGGGCAAAAAAAAGGAGGATTTCGCCTCCTTCAGCCGATCCACTGGCTTTGTTCCTGGATCAGAATATAGCAAGACTCTGGGTGAAGGTATCCACCAGTTTCCATCGTTGTCGACGTCCACGTATCCAGCCTCCGCTAGTGGTACCTCTGAAGCACCACCAGTTCCGTAGAATCATGCCACGTCCGGGTATGGCTCCCATTTTCCGTCTCGCCCTCTTCGCAATCCCACGATTCGACCCGCCAAATCCGCGGAACTCGCGCTCGACTGCGTCGAAGAAGCCGTGTCCGTAACCGAAGCGCGCAACGGACTGCGGGGAGCATTTTGCGGGCGTCGTATCAACTACAACGGTTTTTGTAAGGCAGTGAACGGGATGTGGGAGCTGCGTCACCCAAGGTCAGCCTGCCAGCTTATCTTCCATGTACATCCTGGACGAAGAAGTGAATACAGGTTTGTATCGAGTCCTATACCGTTAGTGTAAGACGAGACAATATTAGGCCTCACGCCCGCCATCAGGTTGATGTAATTTAGGGTCGAGCCTGGCCTCGTCTAGACGAGGCAGGACGTCCCATTACCGAAGAGATCTGCGACTGTGACTAAGGTATACACATCAACATCCAAAAAGCGGTCGACGGTAATTTTATCAGACCAGGAAATACCGCCGTGGTTACTATAGAAGTATATCGCACCACCGACGGGTACGTATAAGAGATCGGTAGTCGCAGAACCATCAACATCCGCCAAAAATACGCGACCCTGAGTAAACGCAGACTCGTCGTCTCCAAGACTGGGGTAATTTTGCATCTCGAGCTTGTCGCCAAATCGGCCGTACCCGAGGTTCAGCCAATAGCACACTTCGGAGTTGCGGACGCGGACAATGTCCATGAAACCGCCGCCTGACATGTCGGCGAGATACATTGACTGGTTTCCATCGTTTAAAAGCACCTTTGGTCCAATGCCGGAGTATTGCACAGCTGCGAAGCCTTCTACGCCTAGAGAGCGATACCATGTTATACTATCATCACCGTTAAAAAGCGCGATATCTGCGAGCCCGTTCCCGGTTAAATTCAGAAATCTATGGTTTGGTTCGTCCAGGTCAATATCGGAACCGAGTTGAAATTTTGAAAGTTACTAGTACTCCAAGACCTAGATTCCTTATCGTAGTGATAATATCCTTCGTACTAATCCACCAGTTCAAGGTTGCCATCGCCGTCAACATCGAAGAAGGAAGCCGCTGAATTGGGTGTTGGAGTCATGAGCTCCCAATCGCCAACCGTCAGGCCACTCTCAGAAGAACTGGAGCCGGAGCCGGAGCTACTATCGGAGCCCTCATCAACTGTAAGATTCTGCCTCCTGTACCAACCGCCGGAATCTACCTTCATAATACTTGGGATTCCTTCCCATTCAACGTCCAGAAAACGATAGCCTGCTCTCACGTCACCGACCGCGTCGACCAATGTGTGCTTAGTAGTCTTACGTACGAGCGTGTCCGGCCCGGAGGCTTGCTATATTTGAAGTAGAACGGCGCAGTGAGAGTGACTTTGGTTTTCCTTCCTTGTCGACGGTATAACCAGTGCATGTCACACTTTCAAGTCGTGAACCATTCTGAATCGAGGATCGATCATACTCAATAGTGTAAGTCCGAATCAGGTTAAACCCATTTGTCCTCATCCAAGCCGGTCCGAACAACGAAACGCTTTCGCATCGTCGATACGTGCGGATTTCGAAGCCAGCTGTATAAGTAGAGAATGGGTCCTCCAGACACTTCCATTTCCCATCCTCGGCTTCGCCATAGTCAAACTTCAATTCGTATAGCCACTCTTTCGCGCCATTCGGATCCCACCCTTCGCTCTGGTAAGGAGTTGTATTCCCAATTTGACCGATTTCAGGTATTTATTCGTGGCCGCGCCCCTATTCTGCTCACTAACGAGAGTCTTATCCAAATTTGTGTGGTCTTCGTTCTTATACGTATATATTAACATTACCTGCGTTGCATCGTAATTAGACTTTTTGTCCTACTGTGAACAGAATGTGGAAAAATCTCTACCATGAGAATCAAACCTGCGTGAGAGCAGCCATGAGTATATTCGACCCGATGGATTTCCATCGGCTATACGAGACGAACCATTGAGCCCATATATAGACGTGAGGTTTTCGGTGGATATAACCTCCAGTAGCTCTCACCAAGGTCTGAAGTCTTATAGAAATGTTCAATCTTCGTGGCCTTGCCAACCATAACACGCGGCTGGTACAGCCTGACGGAGTAACCATCCACTGCAGAATTCAAGTCCTTTGCCGGGACCAAGTAGTCAAGTCCCGGCATCGAAACACATCTTTTCCTTCCTCATACGTCGGTATGCCGTGCCCATTGGTCCTAGCCTTGTAAACCCCGATATTTAATGACCAGCCTAGCCCAAACGCCCCCCCCGCTCTCAGAGCTGTAAACGAGACCTAATGCCGGCTCGAATCCATTCCGAAAACCCACGGGAGTCGCAAATGGTATAGTCAGACTACTTGAGCCGGTAACGGATTGTGATCGAACTTTTCGTCGTAGGTCTGAAGAGGGCCACCTGTCTGCGCAGCCGCAGTCGAATTGCCTCCTCCCGAGGCATTGGACAGGAACCCGCTTGTGGGGCCGGCTTGTTATCCCGTGCCTGGAAATGACAGGATATTTCCCTGGGCTGCTCCTCCAGGAGCAGGGAAGCCACTTTGAGCTCCCGCAGGATTTGACGAGCTGGGACTTTGCTGCCCGGGCGTCACATTGCTCTGTGGAAATCCGCGAGATCCTGTATAGAAATCGGGACGGGGTTTTAAGTGATGACATGCTAATATCTGTATATTAATAGGGAAGAAGCACAACTCATATTCATAATTGCAGTTCTGCATTCGAGTATAATTACAAAAATCCAACACAAATGAGACACGCGATACTCTTCAAAGATATATATATATGTACGAGCTCAAGGGAAACAAGTCCTGCTGCCGCACTATACAGAAGTTACGCCCCCCAGATAAGCTCGATTCTGATCAGTAACTATACGGCGCTCTCATATTCCCTAAGATAACCAAGATCAGTAAAATTTGATCTACTGAGAAAGATTCCTCAATGAGCGGGGTAAAAGCACGTTCACCTCATTAACCTGCAGAAATCCTGTAATTGAATCTCAACATCCCGTATAGTCATCGCTACCCACATCGATACACTGAGCGGTAAAGTATCAGTAATTAGAAATGTTCGAGTTTCCAGTTGTTCGACTTTGGCATTGGCATTCAAAGTTCCCCCATTGAGTCCAATGGGCTGGATCAGCGTATTACTGAATGGCATCGAGGATTTTTCAATTCCCGGTTTTTTATACCGCCCGTCAGTTTTTATTGTCGAATCGGAGGGAATAACTAGTTCGCGATCTACGGTGCAGGGAAAGGGCGCCGGGCAATGCGTTCCAAGCATTCAGCTGAGCCTTTAACAGATCAATACTGCGCCTGCAAGCTCAAGTGTGCAAAACATATTGCGACCGAGAAATGCGGTCAGCAATGCATGCAACATTTTCCCGCAGGTCTGGCAATTATTTAAGAGGGCGCGATGACAGCGACTAAAGATTATATTAGATCTACATACTAAATAGATCCGTAGAACTATATAGAGGATTTCTCGCTAACGATAAGACATTATATTCTTATAAATCTGGAGTATCTAGATCAAGCATTTCGCAGTGGCCGATGGCAGAAAAGCGAGTTATTAAATGATGAAGACACCTCTTCATGCAATAATAGACTCATTACATAGAACGTCGTGGATATTATTTATTCAAGATCCTGGAACCTGCGCCTGCTATTTCTATTATTTTGTCTAAATCTACAGAACGGATTTTCGTTCGCTTTATATTAGCAGGCATTTTTGTGCTGAGTCAAAGTTAAAGCGGCATATAATATTGACAGCATGTTACAAGGCTGATTGTTCGCTTAGTCGAGGCCCCCGTGAGGCCTTCTCGAACTGGGGAGAGCGTGTCGGGGTAACCTCGATGACTTGTAGGGCGTCGGCTCGGCTCTTGATAATTGTCTAGTAAAGTCGTACAACGGCGTCCGATTGCCCCTCGAACTCATTCAAGTTGTTCGACGTCCATCAGGCCTAATTTTCCATCTCGGTGATCTCTATGTTAGATAAGATCAGGCCTTACCTTCTAGAGGCATAGCTAGGTTTAGGATGAGTTATTTCAAGGGATAATAGATCAAATACTCGGGGATATAAAGGATAAATGTCGAAACTGAAAACCATACCCTCATATCTAAATCGAGAGCGTAGATGCCCAGATAGGGGCCCCTTGGTAGAAGAAATGGGAGATAATGAGAAAGCATGTAAATACTGATATTGTTTAACCAAGTAATAGTTACCTGAAAAGTAAAAATGGAGGTCCACGAGGAGAGATGTAACCAAGAAGTAAATCTCTAAGTTCAGAAAGAAAGACGAACACCACCCCTTATGGTACAGTTTTTAAAAAAAAGCAAGAGCTTTTTTTCAACCATCGAAAGCGAAGAAGGAATGAAGGATACGGTAAAAAAAAAAAAAAAAAAAAAGCACGGTGTATGCAGCTCCAAGGGAGAAAAAAAAAAAACAAACGAAAACTCCAAAGCGGTATCCCAAATCCGAAAACAAACCAGTCCCAGAAAAAAAAAACAAAAAAGGCAAGTGATATAGGTAAGTATCTCAAAACTTATTTCAAAGCCTCCCGATAGAAAGAAGACACCGCGATAGGTTCAGAAATTTCCAGCAGCCGGTATAACAGAATACGATCTAAACGCTGAGACGCTTTTTAGGGCCGTGACGTAGCTCCGATCGGAAGAGCCCTATTTTTCCGCAGTGCTCGCCTGGCCAGAAACGAGATCCGCACTCGTTTCGGTCCGGGGTCTCAACCTCACTAGGGCTCTCCGAGTCATCGTTGTCACCGCACCACTCCCTTCCTCTTCTTCTTGTTGCTCTTCTTATTTGTACTCGGCTTGGAATTTCGATGCGACTGGCGTATTTCCTGCTGTTGTGTCTGGAATGTTGGCGGATGCTGGTGGGTTATTCGCAGCCTCCTCTCGTGCTTTCATGAACGAGTGCGATGACATGGAGAATATCCGGTCTGAATCTGAGATGGCGGCCCGCCGGCGTGCTACGGTACCCTTGATGTAGTTGTCGAAGCCGCGGACGATGTTCCCGTTCTGCGTTTTCGAGGTAGGAGGTTTCGAACTTGTAGATGTGGTCTTCAAGTTGTTCCTGCGGGTAAAAAGTAACAAACGCATTAGCTACCCCAACCCTCAGTTATGATAAATCTTTCTGACGATATCTCCAACGTACAAGGTTCTTGTCCACCTGCTTCTTCCTAGCGATCAGATCCCGTAGCTCCTTCCTCAGCTTGTCGTAGTATGCCATCCCGCTGCTCGGGTTCGAGGGATCGATAACGATCGCGTTGCCGCCGGACATGATCGTAGTCGTGGCGCTCGCGGGCGGCGTGGACGACGCCGTTCGTCGCGATGGTCCCAGGCTTCGTCGCGACAGGCATTGCCGGTTGCCGTTTCTTTGTGGTTGGAGCACTCCTTTTTCAAACAGCAAACAGACCAGAGATTAGGGGTTTATGATCCAAACGGTATCTTTGCGAGCAAAAAAGCAGAGGGAGACAAAAGGATAGAACAGGAGAAAAAAGGGACACGCGAGCGAGATGTGAACTCGAAGAAAACGAGGGGGGAGGAAAGGGAGTTCACATAGCCAGGCGCTGTCAAGTTTCGATGAGATACCGATGCACGGTGGATGGAAAGAGAACGGAGGATTGGTCGAGGATATGGTGGGAGAGAAAAATATGAGGGAAAAAAGGATAAGGATAAAAATAATTGCGGGATTGGAAATTTTAAATGTGTTGATTTTTTTTTTTTTTAATTTACTTCTTTTTTCGGCCCAATAAAAATCTCTTTTCGAGTGAGTGAGTGCTACTTAGAGCGTGCATTGCCGTTTCGGGCCGATAGGTTCTTGCGGGTTTACTGCCTGTGTAACTTCAAGTTCTCATCTCTCATGAACTCACTGGAGCAGAATCACGAAACTACGACATCACGACATTGATAGACATTACTATCATCGATCCTAGCCCTTCTATTTGCCCTAAGCTTCAAACCCTATAGCGGTGTATTAAATGCCCTTGCACATAAATCTCTTTTCTAAGTTAATAGTCCTACCTCCGAATATAAAGTAGATTAAAACCTTTGATTAGAAAATCCCAAACCAGCATTATCTCAGACTTTTATGGTTAATTGCACGTTTCACTGATACGCCTCAGCATGTTATAGTCCTAATGTAAATCTCTGCACGAGGTAGGTGAAGAATGGACTGAAAATCCTCAATGTAAGGTAAAACAACTTCTCCAAAATTGAAAGCCCCATAAGTCTAGTCCTAATGCCGTATTTTATTCTATTTTATATTACGATCGAGTGTTAGAAGCAATATGTAATAATATAAATTTACTGAAGTAGTTTACTAGAAGCAATATAACTCTGGAGCAGCTTTAAGGTACAAGTTGAGAGGTTTAAATTCGTTGTTCTAGAGCTATCAAACAATAGACTTTCACGCTGCCATCCTACAAGAATAATAAATAAGGAAGCTTTTGGCAAAATATTTCGCGTTTTCGGTTCACACTGGATTTATAGAGTCCGTCAGCATGCACTCGTAGTGGATCCGTTCATCATATCCACCCGTGACGCTAATATCCAAAAAGGACGCTTCCAGCTTATATTAAGACAGCTATTTGAAACTCGAATAAGCTATTGCTCAAAAGCATCAGACTACGACGAGGTTACTCGTAATCCAAACGATGCCGATCCAGTTCATCGCAGCCATCCAGACGCTGTAAAGGGCTGTCCCACATGTAGGTGCACTTGCTCCTCGAGGGAAAAAACTTCCGGTCGGATAAAGGCCAGTCTAGCTTGGATACTCAAAGTGCATCATCAGAAGGTGCCAGTCCTCGCGAGCGTCAGGACTTCTTTAGTAAGGATTGGGATCGGTTTAACGCTGTCTTGGCTGTTTATATTTGGGTTATCGTTACGTAGAAGGAACTATCGTGGACCCGAATTTCCTCCTAAGCTCGCGGTACTTTGCTTTTGGATGCACTTAGTCACAGTCTATTTCTTGATTGGAAAATATCCGGTCAATCGCGATGCGATGTACTCTGGCTATATTCTGCGGATTGGTTATATGCTTTGCGATTTACGATAATTTGCTGCCCCGAACGCGAGGACATTTTGTAGGAATATGTTATCGTCTTTATTGTCTTACGTTGAAATACTAATAACCTAATTCTATAAAGACCTAATGCATATAATAATAATTTCTATGTAGACAGACTACTCAAGTAAAATCTAATGTGCTTGGGAAAGTATACCTTATCTTTTTCCGAATGAGCATATCTACCCAATTCCAAATCCAAAAAGCTTCCCAAGCGCGTTGCCATCGTGGGAATGAGATTCGTGTTCGAACTCAGGCACTTTTAGAAGCGTTATCGGAGCGAAGGCTGGAAAGTAGAAAGGTAGATTTTTTTGGTAAGTAGCTAGCGGGCTTGCTTTTAATATGAGGAGTATCTGATCTTTGTCTATCTATCTGATGCTTTGCTTTGCAATAGATTGATCCTCTGATGAAGAAAAAAAGTATTGGAAGGAGGCTTCATGAGCCTATATTTATAGACAAGGGCTACGGAGACAGACTTGAAGTTCATCAACCACATATGAAGGCAACTGTGAGATGCTCTTGATAACCACGTAAAGTCGTATTACTCCTAGGTCATGAAATTCTTCAGGAGACAGATAGAGATACAATGGTTGTCTGAGAAACCCTTGTCTTGTCTAACATCAGCTCGCGATGGTCCTCTTGATTTCTACCGCTCCATTTCTTGTCGCTCTAACAACTTAAACAATTAACTACACCATTGAAAATATTCAATGCGAAGCTATAGAAAGAAACATTTCCGAACTCCACGAGTAATATCAGAAAGCAGTATAGATTTAAGCAGCCGAAATGTAGACTAAATCGGAAAGCTCGGATAGTGTGCAATGCTATAGGCGCCTGGTATAAACAGGGGTTCGCTCGGCAGTTATACGGCTGAGCAAAACCTGCATATTTTTGAGCTTCGTCTCGTTCGAGTTCCGGATTCCGAACTCCTGCTGCCACACGCTTCGATCCGCTTTTTGTGCAACGACGTACCATAGAGTAAAAAGCTGAGAAAAAACAAAGCTACGAACTTGACTGCAAATATTCTGGAACCGGGCGACACGAGATTGCAATATATCTTGATTTAGTTAAAATAACCGGTAACAAATACCTATCAGTTATCTTCGTTTGTATATTTGTGTACTGATGGTTGCATTAGTGAGTATATCATATCACATCATGTCATTTCTTCACTGTGCTCATAAGGATCGTGCATGCTGTAGTCTAGATATAATCAACACAAGTCTCTCGATATCTCTGCATGCCTGAAAGGCACCGATTCGCTTGATACTTTGTGAAAAGCAGGTGGGGAGTTGTATACATTGGGAGTTTCCGAGTCAATCAGCCCGCTAGCAGAAGTCTGAATGAAGCACAACCAAAAGATAGAGTCGAGAACGAGGATAATAACTCCAAGGAATTCAAAAGAATTCAAGAGTATCAGCATGTTACACAGGCCAGAAGCGCATATCCAGGGACCAGGTTTTTAATATCGGAAGTTGTGTTAAGGTATAGAGGGTTAAGATTATCTTTGAGCATTCGCAAATTTCCCCGCATGTAGCCTACGAGCTTCGGCAGTTGATATTATAGGCTGCAAACGAAAGGAGTTCCGGATAGGATACTAATGGTGTACTAGAGTAAACTTGTTAATATAATAATTTGTTATCGAACCTTCGAATTCAGGATCTAGTCCATGCCTACTCGCGCTAGATACGCAGCACTTGATTAGTATACTTACAACTTCGCCAAATATCATACGATACCAGGTATTTAAGGTGATTACACTAACGGTATCCTCGGAAGGTATATATATCTCCAAAGTGGACTTATATGGTCCGAAAATATCAAAACACGGCAACATCGGAACAAACTTATATCTTTAGATGTATATTCGATTTATATTTTCATGTCCTTTTCCATTGATAATAGTTTTCTCTCCGGAAGATTCTACTAAGATAAATTATCTTATGGGCCCTCTAGACTGGACTTATTGCCGTTGGACTTGAACCAGCAGATACACAAATTTCGTGAAAGTGGAGGTCAATTTGGAGCCTCGATTTCATCTAGATGATTGCCGTGCCATGCATCTGAAGCTATGGAAGGCAGGGTTAAACCAATTAGTGTTACGCAAGATAAAGTACGGATTTATACTCTAATTTCAAGTATTTTGCTCTCTTCTTTCTTTTTATCATTGCTAGTTCCCGAAGGGTGCTAATTACTAACCTAGAATAAAGAGAGACCATGCTAAGCGTAAGCTTTCTTGAGCTGGAGTTTGCCCAATAATCTATCTATATACTTAAGTAGGTAAGCTTATAGTATAGCCTATAAATTGTCAGCGGCCCAATATCTAGATTTATCAGGAAATTTCTCCCTTCTTCACATTAGGGTTCCATTTCGAAAGCTAGAATTGAATATCATTAACGAAGCAGAGAGATCGAGATACGCAATTATACCTAAGGGCTAAATAAGTGACATCTTTGCCTACTTAAGTATGTACGTCGGATTATATGTATGGTTCGTATACTAAGGCTGCTTGGTTGAATTAGAGCGATATTGAAAACGATCTGAACGATCTTGATAGCAGCGTAGCATAATATAATTTTATGAATCTATTGGAGGGCGGATGAGCTTCAAACTGTTCGAAAATGTAAGCAGGAGAAATAAAAATTGTCTGTTGAGGGCTGGCTCGTTTTATACTAGTTTCAAACTCGTCTAAATTTACCAGCGTGACTGGGACGGTAGGGATTTGGAAAGCTTCAAAATCTTTCTATAAAACTATACAGTCTATATAACGGAGAATCAGAAACAAACAAGCCATGAAGATGGAAGTTGAGTAAACCTGATTTATCAAGATATCTTTTTATTGTTTACCTTGTAGCCTGGCCTGCTAATATATATATATCTCAGGCTTCTGTAACGGATCCGAATAAGCCTCTTAAGTGCAATTAAACGAGCCTCGGTTCAAACGTTTATAATTTCTTGCAATGGTAAGAACACCACTTTGATATTACTCTCTAGAAACCCGAATACATACAAGTACGCTGGCACTGAAAAGAGTTGGATCACAACTTTCTTGGAAGTGCGCTTTTGGTATCGACGTGCCAATAGGCAGATTCTTTGTTTAGATTACGGAGTACTTATTAGGGTCTAAAATTCGTCTCATACTCCATGGAGAAGGTTCGTGAGACTTCTCGTTCCGTGCTGCCGTACCGTCTTCCAAATGCGGAAGAACGACCAGTCTTTTTAATTTATAACCAGGGGGAAATTTTTCGTCTATTATTATTATAATTGAGCATGCTTTCGTTCATGATCACCTTCTGGAAATAGATAATCAGGATAAGTGAAAAATGAAAACAGAAGCAGAGGTCATGAACAATTATTTCGTTTTCGTTACCTTGTCACGATTCAACTGGAATTCTTGTACCTGCGCAGCCGAAGTCGGACGCTTTCGGTCATGTTACATCTACTGTTCTTTTTTTTCCATCCCCCTTCGCATATTGCTTGCTATACGAAGATTGGCTGCAAGAAGCACATGGCAGCGGGATTTCGGAAGTGAGATTTCTGTTGAAAAAAAAAAAAAAAAAAAAAAAAAAAAACCGCTGCAGCTGTGAGACAAAGGGCCGAAAATAGAGACAAAGGAATTATATACCAGATACATTACGTACGGTACAGCACTAGCTTTGCAGCAAGGAATCAGGCAGCCCTAAACAAAGAACAAAAAAAAAAGGGGAATGGATCGGTGGTTGTGAGGAAATATATACATGGAAAATGGCCAGATTTGTATACATTTCCTTTTCTCAATTTTGTACCTGAATTTGGGCTGCTTCCCAATAACTTCTTTTTTTTTTTTTTTTTTTTTTTTTTTTTTTTTGTTCTCCGCCCCCATCACCGAACCTCCTCATCTCTCTCTCTCTCTCACATTTTCCCTCCCTCCTTTAAGACTCTACCCTTACCCTTACACTCATTAACCATCACCACTTTTGACCCCCACTCTCCCTTTCATTCCACCATCGCTCTTCCTTTGTTCCACCAGAGGGCTCATTGTGGTCCCCGTTACCTCTCCTTCTATATCTCCATCTATATATCTAGGTCCATCCCGGGGAGGTTCAGCTCGATTCTTATTCCACATACTTTCGTCATCTGACTCCAATAAGATATATACGAAGGAAAAGCTGAAACTCGACCAAAAAAGGATCACACAAAGGGGTTTCCAGTCCAAACAGACACCCATCCAACTATCACAACAAACATTCATCGCAAGGACAAGCAGGATTTTAATAAGAGGGAAGCAAAACTGGAGGGGAAAGCGACAATAACCGTATAAGCCAAGATGCTGCCGACAATGTTACCAACGGCCCCTCACCATAGGGCGAGGCCGCCTCCCCACTCTCATTCAACCACATGCAACGCTCCAATTCGCCATCATCACTCAACGGCATGTCGCGGTCGAATTCTCCTCTAGGCTTCAACCATATGCAGCGCTCCGCTTCCCATCGGGTTTCAACCGCATAGGCCGGTCGAATTCCCCTCTATCATTCAACCACGCGCAGTTCCAGCGGTCGAAGTCGCCATCATCGATACTGAGCCAAGTGCAATCCGCTAATTCCGGTAATACTAACGGCACAAGTAACGGAAGATTAAAGGCGAAAAGGTCGACGGGCGCGCTGGATTCGTGGGCGAGCGGTAGTTCCGCTAGTTCGACATTGAATCAGAACGCGCTCGAGTGCTGCTGAGTCATTCGCCGAATAGCATTGTTGAGGATTGAGGGAGCTGCGGTACATGATTTTGATTGATGGGATACCGGCGAATCCAGATGGAATGGTACGGGAGATCCTTTATTTTATTCGATATTCGTCTTGGATCAAAATAGATTCTAACAAACTATATGAAATAGTCTTCATTGCGGATATACGTCTGGTCCGTCCTCCTCGGGTGCCCTCCCATGCCGACCTCTGCCTACCTCAAACTTGTCCGTGCCGGTCCTTCCTCCGCCTACTCCAAAATCCGCGACGACACCTTCCGCACTCTCGCTACCGACCCGCTCTTCCACCGTAAAGTATCCGAAGCATCGCTCACCCGTCTTCTAAACTCATACGTCATATCTCGCGAGCAGTTCCGCAAAGAATCCTGCGGCTACGTGCAGGGCATGAACGTCATCGCCGCACCTTTCTTATATTCCGCACGGAGCGAGCACGAAGCTTACGCCCTTTTCGAACGTTCGTGAGGAGGGAGTGCCCTGCGTATATACGACCTACGTTGGATGGTGTGCACAAAGGGTTGAAGCTGGTGGATAAATGCCTCAAGACCGTCGCGCCGAGTTTGTTCCAGTATTTGCAGTCGAAGAATCTGAAGGCGGAACTGTATGCTTTCCCTTGTAAGGCTTTTTCCTACATCTTTGACTGGCTTTCAATGAAGATAATTTTTTTACTAATTCTTGCTTAAATTATAGCGGTCATGACATTCTCCGCCTGCACGCCCCCGCTGCCTGAAGTCTGCATTCTCTGGGATTTCCTCCTCGCGTACGGGCGCATCTGAACATCCTCTGCGTCGTCGCGCAGCTGATCCTCATGGCGGACGAGCTTATGTCTTCTCACAGGTACTAAAAGGCCATCTATCTAGCGAATACTACTTAGCCATTACTAACGAAATGAATTTCAATATAGTCCCATCAAGATCCTCCGACACTTCCCTCCACTACACGCGAGAAGATTATATCCGTCGCCGTGGGGCTAATACCTAAAATTCCCGACCATCTTTTCGAAGATCTCATCAACCATACGAAATAAGGACAAAAATCGAAGTTATACAGCACACAATATCCTTCTTAGCTTTTTTTTTTTTTTTTTTTTTTTTTGTTCGTTCATTGTCTCATTCCGGGTGTTCCGGCTGGTTTTCCTCTTTACCTTCGACTTCTTGCATTGTTTCCTTTTCGTTTTTCCTTCGGCTTTTTTCCTTTTTGTACACTATATATCTTGTATACCCAAACTTTTTTAGCATGTAAGGTGGCGAGCACTGACGGTCGGTGGGGAAAAAAACGGTCCTTTCCTATGTTGTCCTTTCTCTATTTTATTTTCGAGAAAATCTCATGTACTACCACACTTTTCCTTCTATATTTTTTGCATCTACATCGGGAGAAACGGGTTTATATTCATGGAAGGGGGGTAGGTTTTATATCTTAAAGCATGTTCAAAAGGCGGTATTCAAAATCAAAGCATGTACATCCATCTTTTCTTTATTCTCCTTTCCTTTCGTCAAAATACTCTTCCTTTCTTTACCTCTTTTATCCTTTTTATTTCACCTTCGATTTTCTTTTTTTCTTTTTTTTTCCTCCTTTTCTTTTTTCTTCTTTCTTTTTATTTTTTGATCTTTACTTCCTTTGCTTCCTTTTCAGTTCTTGTTATAGCATTTTGATGGATTTTTTCGCACTTTTTTGTTTTATTTTTCCTCTTCACTTCTCTTTATATTCTTGATACTTATGCCTTTTTTTCCTTTTTCCATGTCTTTTTTCAAAAATACACAGGTAGCGAGTAAACGAGTAATACGATAATGAACATAATATAGACAAATCTTATTCAAATTTCTGACAAACCCCTTGAATTCATGAAGCAAAGTATTATTCTAGAAATGAGGAATAATAAAAACTAAATTTAAGAATTATACGGGGAGGCTTAAAAGCTATCTCTACCTGTTGTGCTCCTTTTCTCTAAATACTGGAAAATAGGAGAAAACCTGAAGATAACACAAAACGAATGCGCAGACGTCCAGCCGGATCTGCAGCTGCATGCAGGAATACGGAGAAAAAAAAAAAAAAAAAAAAAAAAAACCGTGGTGAGACACGTAACAGGAGAAAAAACTGTTAGAGAAACAGGAATACCTGCGAAAAAATAGAGAAAAAAAAAGAGAAATGAAAACGTGACGATAAGAAAGATAGGAATGATGGATAGGAGAAATAGTAATGATAGGAAAAAGGTTTATAATCTGGAGAAAAATCCTCAGATCATTCAATTGTGGCAGCAAAAGACGAAAATATGGAACAAAAGAAACATCAAAAAAAAGTAGTAGTGAGCTTACAAGAGGTCCTGGCGCCTTCTTACAGCTTAAAAAAAAATCTCCACATGCTTTTTAGGCTATTTGCAGGTAAAAAAAGAACAAAACAAAGGGAAAACAGAAAAAGCAGATATCACCACCCCAATGCACCATTATTTATTAAGAATTTATTTTTGTAAGTGTTTAAGTTTTTCTTTTTTAAGGTCATCTCCTCCTCGCCGGAGTAGAGGTAGCAGTGGCAGTGACGGTAGGATTATACGTCAATTCCTAATCGACGTCACCCATCCTGTATCCCTCGCGTTTCCTTCGACTTGTAGGCTCTTCTCCATCAGGAATTTACCGAGGACTTCTAACGGGTTCGATGGTCTACGCAATTCAAGATCTCACGTCAGCATCCATACTCATACAAAAAGCTTGAAAATTGAGTGGAGAAAAAAATTGTGGACTTACTGCTCCCTCGCCAGCCTCTTCATGCCCTCCAGCAGGTACGGCGTGACGAACTCGTTCAGGTACTGCCTGACGGGAGCGCCGTGCGCCGGCGCGGAGTGAGTAGCGACCAGCCCGGCCGAGGACGACGACGAGGGATCCTCGTACTTTATCGGGGCGGAGAGGCTGCGGAGGTCTTTGGGGGAGGGTCGGGTGGAGGAGGTTGGCGGAGGATGCGTGGGTGAGGCTGCGTCTATGGGTGCTGATGCGTCGAGAGGCTAGGTAAAGTTTGTTAGCTTTGGTTTTCAACTGCAATGAGAATCCTTACGAGAGACGGGGGAAAGGGTCGGAATGTGGGCCATTGGGATGAATGAAGCCGTGATTGTGGACGAACCTGGTCCGCTGCTCCGGTGTTGGATGCTGCCGGACTATCAGCTTCGGTGTCGATTCCGTCATCTTCAGTTTAAGCCACTAGTAGTGGATAGGCGTCTTTCCTCTCGCGTTATGAAAAGGTTGGTAGAAGTTTTCCAAGTGCAATTGAGTGATTGCGGTAAGAGATGGACGTGATTGACGATGTGATAGTGATGGGGAGTTTAGTTTCCCTTTAGTAAGTAAGTTGAAGAAAAGGTTTAGATTAGTGGGTTGTTTCTGTTTGTTTGTCGATAAGGAAAATTTATATAAAATAAAAAAAAAAAAAGGTTGGCAAAAAACGGAAAAGAAGGGTGTTAAAATATAAATTACATTTTTTTTATTGGTGTCACCTTCCCCTTTTTTTTTTTTTTTTTTAACTGCAAAATAAAATAAAGTCAAAAACGGAAAAATAGCTACGCGGCTACGCCTAAAATTCGTCAATAATATATTATTAACTGATAAATTAATATAGTTCTTTGTAGTTTACTCTCTGTATTGAAGGAAATATACTTCCGAGAGAGGCTGACGATTTCGATGTAGTTATAGGCGAATTTTGTCTCTCGTTAAAAACGAGAAAGATTATAGATGTAGTAAGAACATTCGTAATGGTGTTGTTTGATGAAACCAATAGTGTCGAGGCATGATTCAACGAGTTTTAACTCTGTGACAGCGAGCCATTTTATTCGACCGGTTCCACATGCTTTTGAAAGAAGGAATCTTAAGCTGGACAAAAGCTAGAGGAGACGAAAATTAAAGGCTTGCATCGCGGCGGAATCCGCGGTACCGCACAATTAACGGCCGCCAGTCATTTCCCATTCACGGTAAGGTGGAAGTGGGGGGAAGGATGCAAAGTGCCAAAGTGCGCAGTCAAAGAGCCAAAGGGTATCCACTTTGCAAATCTCGGCAGTTGTTCCTTTTCCCTGAGTCAGCAGGCTAAAGATCCTTGTTTACAATTATATTTCTTCACGATCTATATTTTATATACCAAAATAGGAACCAGAAGATGCTGGAAAATCACAAAGCGCAAATCGCGAATTCGGTTATATAGCTTTTCGGCAACAGCCGCTTACTTGATAACCGGTAAACATCTTGAATGATAAAATACTACTGTTGGTAATATATAGGTATGAATCAATCGGTATTATTATTTATATGCAGAGGGGAGTAACTAACTATATTCCTCAGTTCTTCAATACCAATATAGTAGATGCAGGCCCATGGATCCAACTCAAAGGTATGATTTATTGCGAGTAATAATCCAGTAAGCGATAACTTTAGGATACCTAAAGGAAATAAGCCTATAGAATGTTGAGATATATCTAATCTCGAGAAATCGTAGCCTGTTAATGTCAGCCGGATAAAATACTGGTAATTCCGGCAAAATATAGTTTAGCACTATTATTTCATTTGGAGTTATAAACCGGGATCAATACAGGGTTTAATTTCCTCCGCCTGTTACGTGCTAAAGAAATCCTTCGATGTCATGGAGATCTTTAGGGTTGATGGGATGAGGAATGGGAATCAGAATTAGGGTTCATTTACGATTTACTCCGTATTTCATTCTCGCCGTTAACTTAGACTTCCTAGAGCTATATTTACTAGCTATACACACTACCATTTAGAATGACGTTGGGCTTTCCTGGAAATAAAACCTTTTAAATATACTTATTAGTTTGCGGGATTTTTTTTTTTTTTTTTTCTCTCAAATTTGCTAAATTCTCTTTTCCCGTCAGCCAGCTCGCAAATATCTATATTTTCGATCGATACAAATAATTTATACGACTCGTCAGAACCAAATCAAGTATAACTCTACCATTCTTAACTACCCCAAATGAGGTTATTTATATTGAGATAGCTCTCATAGGAGCATAGATTCGACGAGAAGTTTCGTATGAGGTAGTCCACGCACGCAGCCATACGCGGGAACGATAGTTATATGACGATTATCTAAACACTCAAGTTCACCTATAAGTAATCAGTGAATACTCATTACCGACGGAATCTTTGGAAGGCTGATATCTTGATAGCACTAGGACCTTGATATACTTTACGCAAGGTGGGCAGCGATATCTTACTTGGGCTGGTATTTGGTGCTTATAGCCCTAGCAGCGACGCTATCTCTATTATCTGTTTACAGTTGGTAGAAGCCATCGTCGATACGTAAATCGATAATAAATCATCCCATATAACCACATAACGTGCAAAATCAATACGCTTTTACAACTTCGGGCAATAACTAAGGTGGTACCAGATGATATCCTTATTATCAAAGCTCTAGAGCAGTGGCAAGATGAAGGCATGCACGCAGATATATCGACGAGAACGTGTCGTGTATCTTTGATTCGCAAGGGGAGTTTATATGTCCTTCTACATTTATTTGAGAATGTGGGCTCAGACAAGGACAAGGATAGTTAGATGATCGTCGTAATCGCAGAAGTTTTGATCGGATTGCTCAATATACCGAGCCTTTTGGTTGAAATGCTCCAACCCAATAGATACGTCCGTGCCTTAAGACAAAGTTCGATGCCTCGTGTGATACAGATAAACGCGATACGCCCTTAAATTTACAAAGCAGGGCTCTGGGGCTTTGAGGCTTTGGTTTGCATTGCTGCTCCAAGCTCTTCATAGCGAGCGGGCCTGCAATGGATCCGACTAATCAAAGGGCAGCTCGAAAAAGCGACGAATAAGACCTTGAGAACCTTGAAGCGCGCGCGTGCTTCATAAAGGTGTTCTCCGTCAACTCCGCAAAGATAAATCACCTTTCATACAATACGAAATCCTCACGTGCTTTTGAAATTGCATATCAACAACTTGGTTTGAAGGCTGTTATTTGAAAAGGGAATTGTGATAAGTTTATTGATGACGTGGCTTTCTTTTACACGAGAAGCCCAATGATAATGCCCATTACCTAAAAACCTTTGTTATATTAGGAATTGCAATAACACGAGTCCATCTGGGAGTCTCGTATATTCTCTTACCAAAACCAAGACGTCCGGAATTACTAGCCGTTGGATTGTATTACAAAATCGATACTTTAACGAGAAGCGCCTCGACACTTTGCCAAGGGTACGTCGCGCGATGTATAAAGCAAAAGCTAAGATCCGAAGCGCATAAAGTACGGCAGCAGTACGAGTACCATAGAGCCGCGAAACCGTTATAAGTTTGAGCAAGACACCACGAAAACATGGCCACTAGAAAAGCTTGAGTTGAACGAAACTAGCGATACACTCGTAAGATTGCGTCTCATTGATGTCGGTAGTTGGAGGACCATGACAGCAAAAACGCAATTTGTAGTATCGTCCATATCGGAGCTCCAAACATAGCTATTATCGTTGACTTTTCAAATCACCCTCTTGACTTCAGTGATGAGCTTTCCATGCCTGATGTCTTTTGCCAAGTCACGGATCTAAAGGTCATCAATGACCGCCGCCACGACTCTTGATCTGTTGAAGAGAGCAGACGAGGACGAGTCGCCGATAGAGGTAAGCCGATATCCCGCGAGGCTATCCACCTACTCCGCATAATAATCAGCCCACAAGCCGCACGTAAGTGGCATATTTAGCGAAGGTCCGAAAGGGAGACTCGATCATTCCATGACGCTTCCGATGATGACTTTTAAACCTATGCATCGCGTTCAAAGCGACTGAATGCAACTTTGCGTAGAACGCCCTAGATTCGACGGCTTCTCCGAGGTGTATTATCTATTGAAGATAAATGAGAAAGCTATAGCATTAAGACTCCTGTATCGTATCAAAGCTTCATATCGGCTTGGTCATGGTTAGTTACGAATTGTTCGGAGTGCCGTTAACGTATAAAAATAGACTTTCAAGTTGAAAAATGAGCTCAGGGATTCGTTTAATTACACCAGGCGGTGCTCACAAGCTCGAGCAACTCGAGTGAAGAGTCCGATATAAATTCGCAACGGCGCGGTAGTCGACCTATATTCATAAGTTATTGAATGAAGAGCGTCTCCTCTTATCGAAGAGTTTATTATTTATATATTATTACCTCAACGTTTCAGACACAATCATTCGATAGTAACTGAGAGGGAAAAAGACATGAATCAAGCAAAACATAAAATATCAGGGTAGCATATGTCTAATTATGTGGAACAATTTCAAGTCTCACTGATGGAGTTGACGACTGCATATAGCTCTCTTCGAGAGTATCACAAGCCGTAGTTACCGGCGATTATCCTTTCAGCCAGGCGACGACATAAATTCATCAAATTTCGGGTTAACTCTAGTGGTGAACTGAATACCGGCGAGACGGGTCATACAACGAACGCCAGTGAGAAACATTCGTAACCTTCGTTCATGAATGGATTATAAACATTAGCACGAAAAGGATCTCGATTATAGCTAAATATCTGTACTTGTATCGAGCCACTACTAAATGTCTCAAAGTAGCTATCGAAGTTAGGTACGAGAACGTACGAGCGGATTCCTTGGTACTGGATTCATAGTTATACCGCAGCACATACACAATCTTCTTTGATGTACGAAGCTATATACAATCCATATCAACGGCTTATGCCGAACAAGGAAAGTACTAACTGCCCATACTGTGAACTCAAAGAAATCAACGGCTCAAAGCTCCCAACTCATGAAAATGATTCGCGATAAAATGATAGAAAATTTCTGCCTGATTTCGCCAGACTCCTTCTTGGACAAAATAACCAGCGACACAAAGTGGGAATTTTCAAGCGGGCAACACGCCGATGCATATAGGAGGGTATGCGGAAGATTTTCGTGAGAATAGTGACTACGTAGAGGGGACCTGTATTAAGAAAATCATGCGATCAATTGGAGGGAAAGTATCAAAATTCCGGTTCTTTGAAAGCTGAAAGTTTTTGCGCAGGCGTCGTGTGGCTGATGGAAAGAAAGGACTCTAAAAGACTGGCTTCGTATCAACTACTTGAGAAATTTACCTTCAGATATGAAATGTATCCCACTTTCTGGTTATTGTTGCTGCATGCTGTATTATGTAATGATGCTGCATTCTGCATTACGTATTCACAATATACTCGATGTTTTCTTGTGAGATTGCGCCCGCGTTGTATTGCGTGATTAGACTCGATTTCCTCCACAAACTGAACCGCAATGATTAACACTACGACTAGAAGCTAATTACATTTTGTATTTCCACCTTGTCAACTTTTCCGCAAATGAGTGTATCATGACATTCTCACTGCTTATGAGCTCCCATATCCCCTAACTCGGAAGCATCTCGTCTCTGCTCGTGAAGTTCTGTCGCAACTTTGAAAGCGCTAGATGGAGAATATTCTGGTGTAGAAGGAAATGGTACACTATCCCTATATTGATTCCGTCTTATGAATTCCCGCCTTTTATGCCAGAAGAACACTAGCAAACCGCCGATGATAAGAAGAGCTAATGCGCCAGCGACGCTACCGGCTATAGCGCCAACAAGGAACCGAGATTGACTCTTTGATGAATCAGAAAGTTCCGTTTGGTCTACAGGGGTACCAGCAGAAGTGGCAGATGAGGCATGTGATAACAATTGAGCATATGATATGACTCTACTTGTTGAATCCGGAACAGGTATTGTCAACGTAGAAGTTCAAGAATGACAACCGAAATTTGCGGTAGAGTCGCCATCCCAGTGATTGAGGTCGAAAAAGAACTGGTTCTAAGACTAGGAGGGGGAATCTGGAACTTGTCCCCTTTTTCAAGGCACAATAGTTGTTCGCGATTTTAATCGATACTAAATATGAGCAGAAGGAGTTTAGTAACCGTATCGCAATATATTCTCCTTCAATACTCTCTCGCTTTCCCCCTCTTTTCCCTTTTACATTTCCGAATAACAGTGAAAATCGTCTTTGAGGCACTGAGGTGTCATTATTGCACTTTTTTTTCCCACCGTTGATATATTGACTTACCTAGAACATCCGAAGTATTACAAGTGTTCCCTAGACAATTGCCGAGCAAATTCATATTGGACTGCGATTGACAGAAAGTACAGTCTTCTGGCTCATTACCACATCCTGTGCTATAAATATCGCAATAAACCTGGAAGATTTAGAAAGTGATCGGTCAACGGATTGATTTTATTGAGAGATTAAGACTTATATGGATGATAGAATTTTTCCCTCGAGATCCGTTTATATGCACTAGAGAACGACGGCATATAACTACGAGAAATCATTGGTACATACCGCACAGTTTGGGAATAATCCGATGAATTCGTAAGCCGTTTTAGGAGGCGCAGGAGGAACCCAATCGCTCATGATGAAGACGAAAGCTAAAGTTTTGAATGGTTTATAATCCGAGTATTGCAACTTCAACATAAATCTGTTGCTTTGTATATCGAAAGTCCTCTGGTGGAAGCTATTGATCATATATTGATCAGAGTCGCATCATACATTGCCAGCAGATCTAAAATCCAGACATTTCCTAAACGTGAAGGCCTAAGCCTAATTCATTTTTCCCACTGCACTAAGGGGAGAGGTACGGGATCAGTGGTATAAGCAGAGGCCGTTAGGCCAGTCTGATATTATTTCTTAACTTGTAGCCACTATATACAATGCGATAGCAAATTCAATTGTAGTAGGCCATGAATGGTCATTGAACTTGGGTAGCCTTCACGGTAGCACACATCATTTCCCGCCTTCAGTGGAGTTTGCCAGTACTTAATTAAAGATTCCGCTGCAGGGGTGCTTCCGTTAAGTTTCGAGCTGGATTCAATGAGTCTGCTAGTTTCTTTCAGCTTCGCTACCCGTACAAACCTTTGGGTTATCATTGATTCCGGCTATATTTAAATCCTATATGTCTCTTGAAATTGTACAGAACACATCACATTATTCGAACTTTCTTCAAACCTCAGAACATTCGTATTTTCCAACTCGCAAGGATAATTCTTCGGCCGGGAAGTTCCGTTTCTAATTCGTAACTCGGCATCTGGGCCGCATTGCTCGATCTAAAGCCGGTGGGCGAAGAACCTTCCAAAGCGAAAGAGAAATGTGGATTGTACCCTCCATAATTTCGCCTTTTGTATTCTCGCCTTTTATACCAAAAGAACAATAGCAACCCGATGATGATGAAAGCTATTAGGCCGGCGGAACCGCCGGCTATGGCACCGATAAGGAGCTGAGAGTGGCTCTTCGATTGGTTCGCTTGCCCTGTTTGATCTGAAGTTCCGGAACCATTGCTACTAGATGCGCTAGTAGTAGTAGAGGCTGAGACGTGCGATGAAGATATATTCGTTGAGACCGTTGTTCTGAATGTATTTGTCGAGGTGGTGGTCTCCGCCGCGGTATCCAGGGTGGATACTGTCAACTAAGCGATCTCTAGGGTGGTAGTAGGCACCTGGTTTAAGGTTTTCAGACTGGTGGACGTCGCTCTTGAAGTATGAATAACTGATTCCAAAGATCCGATCGGCGAAGTTGGTACCTCAGCAGGATCAGTGTTTGGTAAGTTAACCTTCAAGTGTTGTGTCGTCAGAGAACAGTAACTGTTTATGCCTTGGATGGCATCTAGGAATGCAGAGGAAAAACTGAGACTAGCTATCGTAAATCGTAACAGCGCTCCTTCTCAATGAAATATAAAGATACAGAACTATTTTGAAAAGAATTAATCATCGACTCCGTCAAAACTCTTAGAATCGCGCTAGACCACGTAAAATTTACCTTGAGCAGTCGCAGGGTCGCAATTCGTTGTAAAACAATCACCCAAATTGTTAAGGTCGTCCTGTCTCTTGCACCAGTAGCAGCTCTGTGGAGTCATATTACAGAGCTCATCAGAAAGACAAGGCGCCTGTTATATGAATTTAACAATGCCAATGTGAATTAGTCGGGAAGTGCTTCTTCGGAATCGGGCCGTTGAAGGTGCTGATGAAATCGGGTCATGTTTTGATCGTTGGCTGGGAATAAAGCTATAGTATATAGAAGAGACTCGATTTCATTTACCGCGCATTCCAGAGGGTGAAATCCTGTGAATAGTTGGCGCTCATTGCAGGAAAATATGGACACGATCCCAGAATGTATTCCTTCGATTTGAGAGTATTATCAGTCCTCACAATAACTAGAGCTCTTTAATATCAACAGATATCAGACTCGTATCGGGTAGGCGTGAAATAAAGTATTGGGCCGAAGAATTAGATAGAGAAAGGTGGTTAAATATAGCTAATTCGTTTCCTTCTCTGCGACAAGGGGAGGCACACGATATGAGAGATAGGACTAAACGCGGCTAAGGGCCGAGCTAGCTTAATATCTTTCTTATAAGAATTATAATCAGAAAGCAAATACTTAACAATGACGACTTTGTAAACTAGCAAATACTTCGAATATATCCCAACCATACCCCATCCATCGGCTTTGAATGCCCGAATATTCTCAGTTAGCCTTACCTAGCCTGTGGCGAAGATCACACCCGACATCAATGAAGTTTGCTAAGTTAACTCTTGATTAAAAGCCTAGTGCTCGGATCCTTTGCACGACCGATCGTGTTGCTACTGCGTAACCTTTCTGAAAGGAAAAGTCTTGGCGGACTTGCAGTTGAATCACCTGATGTGGTGGTGGGGCGGAGCTTCCCAAGTCGCGTAATTTTTTTTCTTGCTGATCCCGCGAAATCGTGACTCAAATACGAGCTGAAAACCGTCAGGACTTCAACTTCTCCCAATCCCTCTGCAATTCCTCCGTGATCCTCAGTTCGACGATAACTCCCAAGGACGACTAAGCTTCAAAAAGTCAGGATGACCATCCGTCGATTCTTCGAGGCCACCGGCCAGCCCTCCAACTCGACCAAAACGGCCAAGCGGCCGCGTCTGCAAGACCTCGAGCAGGTGTAGGCGGGAGCAGCTCCGAGTCGCTAACAGCCTCCTCGGACGAAGAGCGGCAGCAGCCGTACCTCTCCCTTCCGAAGAAGCGCAAAACCGTTGCAACTCCACTAACGAGGACGATACCGGCGATACCCCGGAAGATACGAAAGTCGAAAACCCGGCAATGAAGCGGAAATCAACGAAGAAGGCTTCGACGGAGGTCTCGACTCCTCACTCCCACAAATTAGCGACTCCGAAGCCATTGAGCGCGAAGAACTCTCCAGCAAAGGCCGCCGGAAGTCCTCGTTATACGTCGATGCCTTCAATCTGGCTCTCGACACCGTGCTCGAAGACGAATCGTACCTCTTTGATGAAGATGAGAGTAAAATCTTCGAATATACAAAAATCTACCTTACGAAGCGCGGTACCTCTACGTCCGGCTATTTTTTGCGAAAGACGTCCGCGTGGTTCCGGGTAAATAGGTTGACCTACTTTATGACATTTCGGATATGCCGAGCGCTTGCGCAAAATTACAAGAGAAGCTGTGGGATTCGCGAGAATGAAGGGTCATGTCCTTTGACGATGCAATGAATTTGTTAAACATGGATGAGCTCAGGATACTCGCAAAGGAAGCTAAAGTTCCGCCGGGAAATAAGGCTCAAATTGTCAATGCTTTGAAGAAACGTATACGAGTCAAAGCTTCATTGGCGCAAACGGCGGATTACAAGTCAGCTCTACTGGAACGAAGAAATATCTCGAAAAAGTAATAAGTATTACGGGCCCGTGTATTCGCTTAACTGCGAACACAACAACACTTTTCAATAGAGTGCATCTGGTCTTCTACAGATCTACAGAATGGACTGAGAAATCACTATCGACGCTTATTCTAGCTCGAATAATGAAGCGGAATTTCCCAGATTACCTCGTCTGCCGTACCGCAAATATCTTCCCCACACGCGAGGCGCTCCTGGATTTTGAGAACGCGATAAGACTACAGAATCAAGTCGATGAATTACTCGAGAACGGCGTGCCATCGCAAGAAGACCTACAAAACATACTCGACATCGCAGACAGCGTCACGGAACGGTGGGAAACGCTATGTCAGGAACTCGCAGGCAAGATGGATGTAGAAGAAATATACCTCCGACGGTTTTCCGCAGCGTGGGTATATACACGTATAATTCACAAGGGATTATACGTGATGGGCCGTTTCAAGCAGTACAGTCGTGAACGGGAACTATAAAGAAGTTGTTGAAGCAAAGGCTCTTTCATCCTTCGCGGCGCGGCGGATGGTATCAGCGCCTCGCATTGATAGAAGAGCATTATTTCCACGACGACACGAATAAGAAGGATTGGCTACGGACTGCGCTATTCACTTGCGAATTAGCGCTGCAGGATCCAGATACGCATGTAATCTACCACTACGAGCTGCAGAAGCGCATTACGAAACTCGAAAAGAAGCTGAACATAGTGAAAAGGGAGCAGCACGTTTGGCTATTTAGCCTCCGCAAGCCGACTTCCGAACAATCATCGGCGATCGTATAATAAACGACGCCGACGCGCCAAGAGTCGGGCAAAAAACACTCTGGAAGCTAGAAAGCGGTGAAGAAGTCAGCGTTGAGGAAATGTGCCTCGACCAGTATCGAAAGGAAGGCTGGAAGGGATTCCACTGTGAAGGTGGGATAATTAGGACTATTTTTGCGTATTTATTTACGATATACTTTTTCTTCCAGTGCCGAATGTTTTCCAGACGGCGTTCCAGACGTGTCCGTTGGACCTACACACGGATTGCTTCTACGCTGCGCGGGCGTCAGAGATTAATCACCGCCTCGCTGCTGTCTCGAACGGCGAAGGAGTCAAGTTCGTGCGGGAGCTGCATAAGCGCGAGTGCGAGCGAAGACGTATATCATCGGTCTCGATTGGGAGTATGATGTTGAGGAAGTATGTGAGATTGTTGAATGTTTGGGCGGAGAGGCTTTGATGATAATTTGCAAGTGGTCGGTACCAAAACTCTTTCATTTGTAACTCTTTGGAATTGGTTGATAACATAAAAAAATAATTGTAGTTTTGCCAGGAATACAAGGAACGCGCGTCGGGCATGCCAGATCTCTTTCTGTGGGATTACGCGAACAAAAAGGCGAAGTTCGCTGAAGGTAAGAGTTATATTTAATTCCATCGATTATACATTGAGAAAATTTGAGAATACTAATAAACGTGTAGTGAAATCGGAAAACGACCGCCTCTCGGATACTCAACGGGTTTGGATCGATGCCCTAACAGGAGCGGGGTCGAAGCTGAACTTTGCTTGCGGTCGACAGGAGGAACGTTAAAACGAAATAATCTCTTCTTTCTGCTGTTTAATATTGAGCTGACCGTATTTATACCTATATTCATGCTTTTTTGCTGGAGGTACATATCCTGGAGCGTTTGCATTTGGCGTTTCTGTTCTTGTTTAACTTATAAGTATAGCATTGACTTGGATACCCTTTACTGTAGCTTACAATTTCAATGGCATATTTAAATAATCAGATTTATCTTGGGTGATGAGATTATATTATCAAAATTTCTCTAGAAAAACCATACCGGATAATGAGTTCACAATACGAGGCTAGCAGCCGGACTAAATCCGGTAACATCCAAGGCTGTTGGATCAATAAGTGCCGAGCGCCGACGTTATTAACATTATAAACTTTGGCTCTGAAATATCTGTAGATCTTGCTTGCGTGGTAGTCAATTTAAATTTTCAAACGGGGAAAGGGAAATTATAGATATCATATTTTAACTTTTAAGGGTTCTGATCAAGGATCTCGTTTCTCCCCTGTCTCTCTTACAGCACCTTTCGTGCGCAATAAAAGAAACAAAGGTCTCACGAATCTCAATCCCGCCGATGCGTCTCACGGAGTGCAATCAAATGCTGCCGGTCGCACCAACCACCCCTCTAAATATCCAAGGCTCGCAGGCACCGCCATCGCGGCTTATTGAGTCATCCGATGTCGAAACACGAAATACGCCTAAGAAGGAAGTCACGGAGTGTGTAAAGAAGCTACAATCCATGGACTGCGATGATTTATTGAGGGGCGGTGTGAGATCTACGTAAAGACAAGACGTGAAAGAAGAAATCTGGGGGAGACTAAGGAAGAGGAGAGACGAGCTCGGGAGGATATGTGGAAAGAGTGGAGTTGGAGTACAAATTAACGGAGGGACCTCGATTTCCGGAAAATGTCCTTAGATTTGGTTTACATGCTACGTTGTATCCGCAGCGATGAGCGTCGCGAGACGAGGGAGAATAAAGAGACGGTTTATTCGTCAGAGGAGGAGTACTGGGAACTAGTGGGGATTTTGAAGATATGTGAACGGGTTTGGGAGTTTTAATAAATGACACGTCCATCTTCTGTAAAAAGTAACTTGGAAGTCTGAGAAGCCGTTTGAAAATAATGATGATACAATAGTCAGCTTATAAAAATCGAGTTTTACAATCATCAATTTTCTTTCCTGTCAATTATTAGTCTCCCATCCTTATAATGACACAATAACACCGAGAAAATTTGTAAACTGGGTTCAGATTCTTCCATAAACATTGTATATAAGCTTTTGACTCCCTCCACCTCAACTGCTTCGACACTTTTAACAATGGTGACTGCTTCTATCACCAGCTTACTCCACAGTATGAGGATCCGTCGTCTTAAGACCATCCTGCAGTCTTGCCAAATCACTAGCAATGTAGGCTTGAGCGATATCGATGGCGTTTAACATAGACAAGCGATACTAAGCATTACGCTAGGCCAATGAATGTTAGCGGTTATGAGGTGCTTGGAATGAGCTCAGTAATATGTATTATTCTCCTCTGAGTTACTCAGGACTTTGCTTTGTGAGAGTACGTTGAGTTCGACCGCTAGCGTGTCATGATTCCATTTTTTTCTGTTTCCACACTTATATCACATCAACCACCAGCACGGGCAATTTTAAATTAATTGATATTTGCTAATAAGGTTCATCGTCGGTCAAGTTTAGACTGTCTGGCCTGGATGGCGGGTGGATTGATTAAAATAGATATGGAAAGTGTACGTTGCGTGAGACTTTTACGAGGTTGCGTCTCAAGGTTCTTCAAAGTCCTAGAGATATTCCATATTGGTGTAAATTCTTTGGAGAGCTTATCATGATGAAACGGAATGGCAGTTCAAACGGTCCTGCGCGGTTTCTGTATTGCGGTGTCCTTTCTCTTAGCTTTAAACATGATCAGTGATGCGAGTTTAGTAGTATCGCGCCTTTTTGTCACCGAAAGCGCTAGTAATATCTCCACAAACCACGTAGATGACAAAAACATCCCGGAAACTCCAAGTCAGTAAATTTCATTACTGTGCTGCAAGTTAACGTTCAGCGGATTGCAATATCCATTACCGGCACCAAACTCTATATTTGACAGATGTAAGTATTGCAGATCCACCTAATGTACCACTCTGAGTGTCGAAATGACTGCTATCTTAGAGTGCAGAGAGCCCACTAATATGGGACTGGAATTTCCAGCTGTCGATCGCAATGTATGATGTTTACATCCGCCAAATGAGGCTTCTGAAATAATTTAAGTGGACGAGGCGTCCTTTTAACTGTGTCATATGAGATCGAAAGATACAAAACAGTTCTACTATCTATCAACGCCGTAACCGCATCTGAAATGGAGGCCGCGTGGTTCTCTCTACATATTTATCTGTTTTCTTGTCGTTTGTAGATTGAATATAGAAAATTTAGGTCTCGTTCGGTTTTGTTCCCGGCACCATACTTCGACGTCTAATGCAAGCTCTAGAAACCATAATATACGGACTGACATCTACAAGAAACTATGCCAATGCTTCGAGTCCCTCTAAAACTCTAGTAATATTAATACCACATGAATTTACATTGATTTTACGAAGGAAACCTATGTCTTTCGAAGCCGCCTACCCAAATAAACAAATGCACACATTTCGGTTGGCCGTAGTGGCTCAGAATTGATTTTGAAACCTTCAGAAGCGCCTATCCGGTCTGCGTTTCTTCTGGAATGCTATCAGTCGTTTTCTACCAGCCATTGATACTGATCCCTTATAGAATATAACACGTAAACTGACTAGTTAAAAGTAAGTACCTCGCGTTGCTGATCGAATTCGCTAGTTATGAAGTCAAATCTGTGGCATCAATGGATATTAACAAGGCAATGCCACATCTCTGACGATCCGTATCGCTTTTGTCTCTAGCATTCCTGCTCTCCGACTTCATAAGGCGTTTCTCAGATTGCTTCGGTATAATCTAAATGGCGAGTCTTTAACGAAGATACGTAAGTTTACTTACTACCGCACTTCGGCGAGCTACAAGAAATGACCTCGAATTCTGTACAACGGTCGACATGCTCATATAAGCAATTACTCAGGGAAAATTAAAATCAATGTAGGTGAGCTTGCTAAATTGGCCGCCGTAAGGATTTCTTCTAATAGGATGGGCCGTGCTTTGAAGTAGTAAAGTTCGAAGTACTTTCGCGTCTGTTCTATCGTTTTACTATTGAACAGCGCCGTTTTTCGAAACTTTTTTTACTGTTATATCTGAAGAATGGACATTTCCCTTAGTTTATAGATTTAGCGTAGACCGCCCGACTACCCGACCACCCGACTAGTGACGCAACAGCATAAAGTCTATGAGCAAAATCGCGCTCCGATCACGTCTTTGATTTATACATAGTTATGAAAAGTCGTGCTTTAAGTCTCATAGTTTATAATTTCGAGCTCTAGCGCCTTAGGAAGTCTTTGCGTATCCGAAGCCTTCTCTTTACATATAATTCTTCTCGAGCTTAAAAGTTTTCCATATAGAACAACTGACGGCCCAGGATGTCGGCGTCTATTATCAGCTGCAATCTAGTTTGGAATTATGCAAGCTTAACGTCAAACTTTAGCACGCTAATTAAATATCTCTCACTTCTCGTATTTATAAAGATCATCTCGTAGTGATACGAGCAGAGGCGTGCTTGTCAAATGCAGCTATATTGTAAACTGAGATTCCGAAAAGTGTTAATTCTTTCAGGTATCGACTGCAATCGGAGGGTCTTTCATGGCTAGAATATCGTTGTGTGGTAAAACAAATACGTTTCGGGAAATTTTTAAAATAGATCTCGTAGCTGAAGAACAGTAAGAATGAAAGAGAGTTGAAAATTTTCCTTAGATATTCAAATTATCGTTGGAGACTTTAAGGATAATAAATTAAACGTATCGATAACCGCGATGGCCAATCTTGGAGCTAATCGTTTTGATACCAATATCGTTACCTAATGTTTTATATCCTGGTTTTATTTTTCCAGGACACAAATCTAATATTCACCTATCCTTGGTTTGATGCTCGATGTCTATAGAAACTAACTTAACTATGTGGCAGAGTCTGTTCTTCCCATTCGTTTGAACTAATTGCGCTTATAAGACGAAGATTTACGAGGATAAACTATAGAATCTCCCTGCGAAAATTCTCTCATTTAAGTCTCGCTATCAGTGAGTCTCGGCTTGTGCATCTATATCGCGCTCTGCTATTTTGTTTCAAAGTACTTTCTCATATACCCTCTCGCATGCATATCTCTCGACATAAATATGGAGGGTGATCCCATTCTGATCAGAGTAGACTCGAATTTGACTTGTACAATACGCGTTGACGTAGGTACACATGTCTTTCCAGCTTCTAGCGGGTAACTTTCGACATGCCTATTGTGGATGCGGCTTTCTAATTAATACAGTCCGTATATTCTATTAGTGTCTTCTTCTCAAGAACTTAACCCATATAGTACGTTGCGGCCCCAGGATGGATTTCATAAAGCTTCGTTGCCACTATAATGCCGCGCCCGGAACTGGTTGGGGCGAACTTATACGTGGTTGATCCTAAACATTTACTGTCAACCGGTGGATATAAAAGGCTTGAATATCTACGTATATTAGCGGTTGAATCCATGGCCGGCGAATGATGTAGTTTGGGGAACGAAAGATAAATCGGTCACGATTGCCACGCGACAGTTTCTTGTGGTCTAGCGTGCCGCGTCTTAAGTCCTGCACAATAATACTCAGGTCGTGAACGGATCCGAGGGAGTGTTATACTTTAGAGTTGGGAGATTTGGGATGCATATCGGCCTTATTTGCATAATCCGCGTTAATGTTATTTATAAGCTTAAAAAAAAGTAAATATCTAATAGCAAGTTGATAGCTTTTGGTGATCAGTGTATCGTAAGGGATTATATTGTAGATATAGCCAACTTTTTTTCTCCGCACAAAGTTCATAGTAATTGAATGGCGATAGTAGGAGGTACTTGATTATCCAGTTGAAGGATTTTTGTAGAGTTTGGGGAGTTACAATGTTCATTGAAATATTTAGCTAGTTCGTCTTTATAATTGCTAGGGCCTCCTATAGTTGTTTGTCAGTTGGAAAGATTTGTATAAATATAATTTCCATGAACCTCTGAAATAACAGCTAAAAGGAAAAGAAAAGAAAAGAAAAGAAAAGAAAAGAAAAGAAAAGAAAAGAAAAGAGAAGAAAAGAGCAGCAGAAGACTAAAGTGAGAGAACCATATGGAAGAGCTTGGGATTTTTCCGTACTATCGAAGACCAAAATACTCTTAATACACGGTGGAGCTGGAAGCCAAGTAAGCGATACCGCGTGATTATTATTATTATTAATTAAAGAGCATTTATAGATATATAAATATACTTGTTTGATGCAGAAAGAAAGATGAAGTCATTTCAAACATGAAATACCGCCGCTCCATGGGAAGATCACAGAAAGATGTACATTTACCATACAAATCCTGCATATTACACTGTAAAGGAACACGTCTCTCCACGGGTAGTTATCCCCCAGCTTCCCTCAACCTCTGCTTATACTGCCCCGGACTCTCAAACACCACACCCTTCTTCTTCGCCCACATCCCGACTTTATTCTTCCTCGCAACCTCCTCAGCAGCCCTATACTTCTCCTCCATCCCATCCTTCCCAAACTCCACACCAATCTTGCTCTCGTACACCTGCGCGCTACCCGCCCTCAGCATCGCCAAGCCCACATCTTCCTTCAAATTCAACACGCTCCCCAGTATACCCGCCGCCGTATCCTCACGCTACAAACAATCCTTTCGTACTGATCCCGTCGGTAAATACTCGCCCTAACCCACCGGTTCAACAGCAAACCCGTTAAAAACGCGAGCGACTCGTCAGAATACGGCTGCGCCGGTTTCCCAAAGTGCGACATCTCCGGCGCGTCAACGCCCGCTATCCTAACATGAATCGTTCGACCTTTAGTGCTTTTTGCGAACTTGGTATTCTGCGACCGGGGAACCAACCCCATCCCATGTATTTTCCACCGGGCGTGTGGAATAGCCGGAAGTTATCGGCGTCGCCGACGGCTACTACTTTCCCCCATAGCGATTTTTTCCGGAAGAAGTGTGGCGGGAGGGAGGCGGAGGTTGGGTAGCGCTTTAGGTGGTTGCGGTAGATGTAGATTGCGAGGAGGGTGGAGGCGGATGTTAGGACCGAGGGGACGAGACGTCGATTGTAGAGGGTGGGAGGGTTGTTAGGTGCGAGAGGTGACGTTTGAAGCGGGCGTAGTAGGAGTTGTCGGGGGAGGAGGAGGAGGAGGAGGAGGACCAGAGCCGGTCATCGCGGATGCATGGAGGAACGTTGAACGAGGAAACGTGAGCTTCGGAGGTAGGCCGACGACGCGCGCGCAAGTGTAACCTTAGAGGGACCGGAAACTTAGAGTTAGCAAGCCGAGTTCAAAAACGATCATCGGCATTGTACTTGCAAGGATACGTACAATAGCTATAAAGCAGAGCAGAAATTGGGTATCGCGTTCTAAAAATCGCGAGATAGGTTTGTTGTACGTTGTTTCGTGACTTTCAGCTGACGTTCTTGGACAGGGGATAGTAATCCAGTTTATTTTGACGTCGTTCCTTGACCAATTAGAGCCTTAGTGCCAAGAATAAACTTCCGCTAAAATTATCGCTATATTTTAACCCCCACATGTGCAGCTAGTTTAAGTCTGTCCATAATATTTGCATAGAATGTATAGCTAATTTGTGCCAAACTCAGCTAACCCAACTATAATTTATATTATTAATAATTATTCGATTAATATATTTAGCTAGCTGTTGGGAATAATAGAGTATATTTCTCCAAGAGGCACCCGATGCACTAGGAGCAATTGGATAAAGAGAAACAGGCAAAACATGAAAATGTAATTGCTATGATGAGATGCGACTGCATAAGCACGAGCAAGCGGCAAAAAAAACTTTACGATGTTGTGGGGGCTGAAAGAATCGAGTATGCAAATGCGGCCCGTTTTGCGATCGGCCGCTAGGCAACGTGAGCTATACAGCTTCTCGAACATTATCGATATTAATACGAAGGTATAGATGTGTTTACCTAAGTAACGCACCAGTCGATGGCGGAATGAACAATCATTTCTTGAAGAGTTTTATGATTTTTATAAGTTTATACTTTTGTGGCTTCAAGCCATTCAGCTGGGGGTAACTTTTGCTATTCTCTGATGATACTGGCTACATGACAACCACAAATGTAAGAAAAGGCTAATCTTCGAGTTACTGATGCAACCATCACGATAATACATTAATCATCGGGCCAGAGCGGTATCGGCGTTGTAATGATATGCTATTGGCGTGCATGAGATCCGTAGCTCCCTGCAGTATTTATTAAAAAAAAAGTCATAGTTTAAGTGATATCTCATAGTTTCTTGTATATGTGCGCCTGCATGTAAATGACTTAGCGGGGATCTCTTCCGTCTTACGAAGCCATAGGGCACGCATGAAAGAGGGTACCGATGCAGTTGCTAAACTCCACGGCGCTTGCAAGTAAACCCGATCACTCGGCGAGCCCGACCGCCTAGCTCCGACGGGGTAAAAGTGAGTGGAAGTGGAAATTGTTTCTTGTTTGTCTCCTTTTCTCTCCCTCGCTTTATTTCACGCGTCTCCCATTTTTTTTTTTTTTCATCTTTCACTTAGATTCGGCTTCGGACTGGGGGGTTCGTGTTGCAGGCTAGTTATTATATGAAGATTGTAATATATAATAAAGCATATCCAACATTCTGTTTAAACAAGAGATAATTCGCCTCCTACCCTACAAGTTCAACTTTGCCGTTAAAATCTCGAACCAATACCTCCCAATAGTACCTCGAAATTTCTATTGCACTTCGTATGTTATTTCCCGTTCTGGTTGTACAATATAAGAGTTTCCGTAAATGAAATTGCTACTAACATACACAATAGTTTCAAAATATCGATCTCGAAGATTCGGAGTGCTCGGCCATTGCAATATCATCCAAAATGAAATTCTCCGCAAAACCATATCTCGGAATCCACACCACCATCAGCATCCTCAACCACATAAACCCGCGTCCTGCCATCCTCAGAAGCCGACCTCCAAAAACCTCCCCAAATCCCCTTGAACCCCCAACCCGCCGCCCTCCCCGGCACCTGGGGCCTATCAGCCCAACTCGCAACAAACCCCCATGTATAGGCAACTGGGACTTCCAAGACCAAAGCAAAGACTTCAGCGGTTGCACAAACTTACCACACGAGCTCCGCGACGCTATTTTCATCAATTGGATATTCACGAGCGCTGGTTTGGACAGGGACAGGTGGCAGCTCTGCGTGTACGAAATGGTGGGTGTGGCGTAGTAGTGGGAGTTTTCACGCCGACTATGTGTGCCGTAAGGTTCATTTTGAGTCCTTTGCGGTGAAGGAGTGGACGGAGAACTGTTAGATTGTGGATTGTATGTGTTGATGACATTAATCCGTGGATAACGTATTTAAAGCTGTATCACACACTACCCAATGCTCAACTTCCTTCTCTCTCTTTTTTTTTTTTTTTTTTTTTTTCCTGCCCTCTACTTCAATATCTGAGCCGTAGGTCTTCCTTATTTCTACCTTATTTTCTCTCGCTACTGTTTGTCGCAAGATATTGTTTAAAATTTTCATATATGGGTAATTCATGGATTTACTCTAGCTGTCCAATATTCGGATATGCAGCCATTACTAGTATACATAATAAAATTTATTGCTATATACAATTCTTAAAAAAGAACTGCCTTGGTTGGTATCCAGTGATGCTTTGCTTGAGAAGACGCATATGAGCTTAATGTATAGAAAGTCTTAGTTACATCATTCTATATTCTAGTATCGTCGTCCCAAATCATCAATCGGTTGTCCCGAAGTATTGATGATTCGTTCGGACTTTGTTATAATTGAAAAGAAATAGCTGTGGCTTATTTTTGATAATATAGCTCCTTCGTCTCCTCAATTTCCCCGCTGCATCCGTAGCAACGCACCGTACCGAATACCTTATATAAGGCTAATTATTGGGCCTGCGTACGACAACGTCTCCAGCTCCCTGTGCTTTTTTCTTTTTCTTTTCTTTTTTTCTATATCTGTAAGTTAGTTCAACGATGAAAAGATAAGACTTGCGCTTTTGCGCAAATATTCCGTCCTAATATATAAATTGCTAATAGTAGTTAAACTAACTAGCGAAGTAACTATCCAGCACTTTTCAACTCCTAGCAAAATTTCTCTCATCCAACTTCTCTCTTAAGACGTTGAGTAACGACTTCGGCTGCCGCACTTTCGATGCGGCAGACAAGTCCGTGTCTTTTGAGCGGGCAATAGCCCAGTTCTTTTTTTGACGACGTCTCATCAACCTATCAGGATATCTATCCCCAGATTATTTCTCCATCCGTCAATCTGGTCGAATTGAGCTCTCTCTTTTTTTATTATTTTTTTTTTTTTCGAATTTCAATTCAAGCTCGTGACCAGCTTAAGGCCCATTCCACGTTCCATCGCGACCTTTGAGAAAATATACTTCGCAAAATAGAACTAGAAGGAATCACGTATCGAACTACCAACTCCAATCGAAAAGCAGTTTCACTCTGGAGAAACCGTTAACGTTGGCAAAAGGCGAGGGTGTAGTAATAGTGCATGCAGGAAAAAAAAAAAAAAAAAAAAAAAAAGCGGGATATATTTTATGGTTCGAAATGCCAGCTGGCAGTGCTTAAGCGTAGTTTACGACATAGGACAGCGTGCGTCAAAAAAAAAAAAAAAAAAAAAAAAAAACAGAGAGCTCTGGGGCATGGGAGAAATACTCACAATAACAACATGAAGAATATAGGGAATATTTTCTGGTAGTATAGAGGAAAGCGGATGAGATATTATTCAAGTTGCAGAGTAGGTGTCGAGCTGGGTTTTATATTAATATTATTCTTAGGAGGTGAATACACCAAAAAAAAGTTAAGATTTCAGTTATGTCCCAAGACAGAATCTGTGATATCTGGCTGGATTCGATGGATGGAATTTTGAGATTAACCTGTCTTGTGAAGACTTTATTTACTCTAATAGTAGTTTTAATACTACTTTGCTATACTCTCTATGAACAATAACAAAAATACAGACCCAATGTGAGCTTTAAACCGAGTACAAATGAGGAAAAAGGTGTAATCAATAAGTTGAGTAATTGTGAAGAACAGGTGCCAAAAGAGTGTTGAAGAGTGGATCGTTCAGAAACAATTGATGGAGAGAGAAGAAAAAACAACCAAACCGCCTTATCCTGTAGATACCGAATAGAAGAAAGAAAAGAAAACCAACCCTGCTCAAAGAAGAAGAAAAAAAATGTTTGTTTCGAAGATAAAACGCCTTGTAATGTAGAAATGGTTATGGTGAAGCGAAAACAAAGAGTAGAATAATATAAACAAAAGAAAGAAACCCTGTAATTAAAAAAAAGGGGATTGTGAAGCGTGAAAAGAAACCAATTGCCCAAAAAGAACAGTACAAATTATTCCGTGATGCTTTAGCAGAAAATAACCTTCATAATTTTCTCTCGATCGTGATAGCAATTTTACTGTTTCTTCGTCTTCTTCTCGACTCCTTGATCTCCTTCTCCGTGCGGCCGAGATCCTTCATGGTCTCCTCGAGTTCACCTTGGATCTCAACTTGACCGGCTGCGTCTCACCCTCGTGGCTCTTCATGGCGGTCTCGAGGTCCTTATCCTTCTTCGCCTGCTCGGCAGCCTCCTTCTGACTACCTTCTCCGTAGACTCGGCGACCTTCTCAGTCTTTTCTCCTCCTTCTCATCGATATCCTTATCCAGCTTAGACGAAACAGTACCCTCCGTATCGCTCTGCGCGTTCTCCTCCTCGATCAGCGTCTGCTGCTCCTTCAATACGGACAGACGCTGCTTGTTCGTCGCCGCACCCTCAGCAGTATCCACTTCCAGCTCGATCTCGTGGTAGAGTTCCTCGGTATGCTCGTGAGCACGGCCTCGAGGGCGTCGTAGTGAGACTCGATCTGGCCGTCTTTACCTGCGTGTACATGAACGCGTTGGAGAGGACGAGAAGAGTCGAGGGAATGTTGTGCTTCAATCGGAGGTCGAGCCACGTCTGCAGATCGTCGCGGAGGCGGGCGGGGGAAACGCGTGGGTGCGCATACCGCGGGAAGCGCAGGCGGTCTGTAACTCCGGGACAGAAAGGGACTCGACGCCTTCAATCCAGATGGCGCGGTCGTCGCGCTTGATCTGCCGCATGCGGTGGCGGACAGTGTATCGCAGGATCATATCAGTGCCGAAGGAAGACAAATTCATGTACCGGCACATACCGACGAGCTGCGGCCGCGAGAGGTTGTCCAGCGTGAGATCATCCTTGAACAGCTTGCAGACGTTAATAACGTCCTGGTGGGACGGGGTCTCGCCCGACGACCGGACCTTCCGGAAGAACTCCTTGAACTCCTCCTTGTTCCTCGTGTGCTGCTGAGCGGTAGACCGGTCTCCTTAAGCGTGGTCTTCAGGAAGTCAGACACCTGCTTGCGCGTCTCCCGGAGGATCGAGTTCTTCTGCTCGCGGTCCTTGGCGCCTTCGTATGTGCTCGGAAGGAGGTTGGGGAACAGCTTTATCGCGACGGGCAGCAGCAGTTCCGCAAACGGAACGATGACGAAGACGCTAAAGGGGACTAGCCGCACCATGTCCTGAACCGTACGTTGGAGCTAAAGGAAAATTTGGTGGGTCAGGTTAGCATAAGCGAGATAATAACCAAACAAAACAATAAGGAGAACTAAGTATTGAGAATCGCGTTTGATTTTCCAAAATCATACCTGTCTGCTTTCTCTCCGAGACAATTCGTAACCGGATGCCATCTTTAGTGCCAGCTTGAACGAAATCTTCATCTCCATCCCGAGCAGCTTCGTCCCGTCCAGTAATGCGCGGCCTCCTTCTTCACCTTCTGCCATACCGTCAATTCTTCTCTTCCTCCTTTTTCTTCAACGCAGCCTTCTCCTTCTCCTTTTCCGCTTTTAGTTCCTTTTCCTTCGCGGCCGCCGCCTCGATCTCCTTTTTGATATCCAGCTGCTGAGGAACCGCCGCGGATCGACCGGCAGCGCCTTGGGCTTCACTTGCACCTCCGAAGATTCCGGCTTTATCGACTTGGCCTGCTGCGGTTAGCGGGCGCCTTCTCCTCGGCAGCGGCTTCTGCGCTTCCCTCAGGTTGAATCCGGGCGGTGGTCCTCCGTTGTGTCCTCCGGTCGACGTCTCGGTGCTGATCAGCCTGTAAAAAGCCGCCGGGTGACAGCGGTGGGGGTGTTGTCGGAGTATCCGGGCGGTGACTGCACAAAGAAATTAGCCATCAATAAGGAGAACTCCCAATCAAAGAATTGCGAGGAAAGCCTCCACCACTAACAATTCCCATCTGCAAGACAAAGGAGAAGGGAAGTAAAAGGCATACTTGATTGCGACATGAATATGTTCCGCGGGCCACCCTTAGCGACATCGTGACGCCATAGCTGGTGTGTGATGTGTGGGTGGTTGAAGTGTTGTCGGTGTGTAATTGGTGGTAGATAATAAAAAGATACAAGGGTTTATCGCCACTCCTCTTTTGTCTTTGATCAATCAACAGGATGAGTTGTTCGATAGATGAGAGAAGAGAGGGAAAATTAATTGTCGTCCTTTGTTGTAGTCGTTTGATCCAGCGCAGCTGTAATGAACTCGTCGTGAAGGCTAGCCGAGGACGGAGGAAAGAATAGTGGAAATTTTTCTGTTGAGAGAGAGCTATAAGTCTATAATCGGGAAAAGGAGCGAGCAATAGAAAGACAGAATGCAGACGAAAGATGACGAGAGAGAACGAAACGAAACAAGAAAAGAGAAGTATTGCAATGATTGAATGCTGTCTATAGTATAGTAATGTACTTTGTTAACTTATATTTAATATGTGATGTTCGTTTGTTCTGTTCTGTGAGTGTTGAAGGAAAGAAGGGAGAGAGGAAGAAGAAGAGATAAGTGCTAAGTAGGTAAGAAAAGGCTTTGATTTGAGTGAGAATTAAAAATAAAAATAAAAAAAAATAATAAAAAGAAGTGAGATAATAAATTAAGTAAATACTAAGTATATAAATAAAAAATAAAAAAAAGGAGAGGGCTTTATTAGTGGGGGAATATTCCGTTTCCCGTACCAGAAACAACGCACACCTAGTTGTTCTTGTATGGGAGTCGGCTTATCGCCTTTAAGGCGTTGTCAATTGGGGAAGTCTCGGGGAGGATTATTTGCCCCGTCTGGTGTCATCGAGACTGCGTACATATCAGAACATATGCTATATTTTTGAGTACTAACAGCAGAGATTGCTTATTAATTTCACGTGACTTTCCGCAAACGTCACCTCCCGTATTTATCAGCCAATAAGAAGTGGGGATTCTAGATCTCTCCAAGACTTCTTGGTTTCTACTCCGTAATAATTTAAAGTAGATCTCCTCATTTCTTTGTATCTCGAAACGGCTCTTTCCCCTTGCATATCTCTCTATCTCTGGGGAGTCCACGGCAGCGGGTCCAGAAATAATATAATAAAAAAAAAAAGGGGGGGGGGGGGTGGGGAAGGCTGGAGGGGCTGTAACTTGTAACTTGCAGGCAATTCCAAGAACAGGAAATTCCGATAGCAAGTAAGGGACTTATTGAACCGCAAGTGATACGATACGATACGGTTTGTTATGATTTAGATAAGGAATTGCCAAAAATTCCAGTTTGCATAGGAGAAATGCATTTGGGCAGAAAGGGCTATAAACAAACTACTGGGGAAGAATAAGTGAAAGGGCTTGCGATAATGAGACGAGATCAATGCGTATTGCTTAAACGGATGCTTCGAGGAGATTCGCAATTTATATCAGATTTTTTTTTTTTGTTTTTTTGTTTTTTTCCTCTTCTAAAAAAGAAGAAAATGAAAAAGTGGTAATGAAAACTTCAGATATCGAAACCTCACGATATGGTAGGCATGGGCTAAAATAAGTACTTCGACTTGTACGTCGGACGAAGTACAAACTGTCCTTTGCTGTTCTGTAACTACAACTCCGTGCTCTTTTGAAGAAAAAAAATTAGATGGAAACATTTTTTTATTTACATCAGTTTTTTTTTTTTTTTTTTTTTTTTTTCCTAATAAAATATACAGAAAAAAATAATAAATAAATACGACCTGAAAATTACAAACATTTTCCTTCACCGTTCTACCACCAACCCAAAGTATTATCCGCATCGTAAAAAAAAAAAAAAAAAAAAAAAAAAAACAAAGGAAGCAGGATCAGCATTCGTAAAAACATTCATATACCACACCACACCTTCAAGCTGGGAAGACTTGCAGCTGATATCACCATCTGAAATCTCGATGGGCTTGCTTACTCAGGGACACGTGATAATCATCGAAACTTTTCGCAAGAATGAGGATAGTATATTTTAAACGACTTCGGATATCGTTCGAGTATGCATATCAACTTGAAATAGACCTGAAAGGGTTGTAACAATAAGGTTGATGCTAATTGGATTTTCCATGCTCCTGTAGCTTTCTGGCTGACATCAAGTGATAATCCGAATATTTAAGACTACAATATCAGAAATTCAAGGGCAAGGTCATATCAGTGTCCCGTCTAATGACTGGGATAACGCCGAAGCGCACCAGTTTCTTACCAAGTCTGTCTACGAGCTCACCATTGCCGTCCTATAGCAGCAAATATGGCTCCTGTTAATTGGGCCGCACTACTCTCGCACATAGCAAGCAGAACCAGCTGTCGGAGTATATGATAATTAGAAGAAGGCATTGGATGTTCAGATGATTTCCAGGATATTCGTTGTCGGATTATATCTACCCAAGTATTAATGACGGATAGCAAGCGAATGATATCGGTCTGAATCGGATCAAAGATCCATGAACCGTCTTGAAACTACCAGAATCGGGAAAACAAAACATACGCGCGGGCTCGGTATCCGCTACCAAGCTGACTCTCGGCTCTCGCAGCTTTTTATAACAATCAGTACAACACTTCGGTTCACCCCGTTGAGAAGAGATCAGCAAGTTATCCGAGGAAACTCTAAAGGCTTTTATTGGCTCCATGACATAAGTGACCACATGACATAAGCGGCCCTAACATGTATTCCTATGGCGTCTAGTTTCAATCTTTAACACCGAGAAGAACTCATACGCGCGATCCGGCAGCGAAGCACGATAGGAATATTTTTGGTATTAAGATCAAGAATTCAGAGCAATCCACCATTCGAGCATATTCCAGACGTGCGTGGAGCTGGGAGGATATGCACCGCAAGACACCCCTATACTTACAAAAAGAATGGCTCGGAGCTCTTAGGACTTTAAAAATTCGAAGTTTTGCGCAATAATATGATAAAACCATTTTTTTTTTCTTTCGTAATCTTCGAACGAACATAAGATCCCGTAACGGTTCACCAAGTCGTTAAATATCACGATGTGTAAGATTGTAGACTGTAGATTAAAGCTTCGAAATATAGCTGTTCGTCAGTTCCAAGACTATACCGTGTGGATTACTTTTAAATCATTCTATCCGGTAAATGATCTAACAGATGATACTCTTTATTCTTATTAGCATCTAAGGAAATTTCGGCTAAACATTCGCGCACGCGCCCGCAATTCCGTTGGATATAAATTTGATAATGCCTCCGCAAACGCCGGAATGTTATATCGTTTGCCGGACTAGCGCAGTGGCGATATCATGAGTAGCGACTGATTGCGTGTAGAGAATTCCGGCGGCATAAACGAAACTTTCGAGGTTTGCATACCTCATCGTGGTAGGTTCTGGAGCTAATGTACCTATTTCTATCGAGAAAAGGCGTGACGCACATATTATTTCGTTCTCGGACTGCACAGGCCAGCGAATGCATGGGATCTTCAAAGGGTGGTTACCGGGGTTCTACAATTAAGATTATCACGATCAAACGAGACAATCGTCGTCTTGCGATAATGGATTAAGGACCTCTCGTGAGTGTTTCTTCTGTTAGCAGAATCAATTTCCATTGTATTAGAAAACTGGAAGGCGAATATCAATGTATGAAAGAAGCAGCAACGACTGAAACTCAGCAATCGATAACGTAAGTTTTAGCACAGAGACAGAGAGAGAAGAAATTCGAAGGGCATATAAGCGATTTACGTAGTGTGGGCTACAAGGCGAACAGATATGAATGGTTCCCCTGAAGATGCTCAAAACGAGGTCCTGCATACCGCTTTGATGATTTATCGGTGCGATCAAGTAAAATTGTTTTTCTCGAATCTCCTGGTCATGTTTTACGTCGTATAATAGGAAGTAAAATCAAAAAGACACTTGCGGAAAGAATTCTACTCACGATAAAATCTCTTAAAGCTAAATAGCTTGCATTCGCACCAGTCAGTATATTAGTAACACCATCGCGCCAGTCGTCGTATTCTAAAGTTCAAGTAACAAAATAGTTCACTTTATTCCACTCTATCATACGATACGGTAACGGCGGGTGAGATAGCATATTGAACTACAATACGTTACCTTCAGTTGACAGAATCGCGGCGTTGCATACATTTTTGTTCAAGTCGTCTTCTTGGTGCGAGGCGGCAAGAACAATAAAATTTGCTTCACGGTCTGCCGCGAAGAGGATAAGCTCGCTGATTCTAGCGCCTCAACCCTGACGCATAAAGGGTAAGTAAGAGAGGCACTCAAGAGACCGAATGTAAATTGGGAATTTTACAAGACACAAGATAGACGGTTATATGAATGGAAATCTACGGATATCCTCTATTAAAGCGCCAGCGAAAGCTCATGATTCACTTCGCATCGACTAGGAAAACAACAGCAGATACGATTCTTTCACTTTTATTCGCAGGGAAAATCGCCGTCGTATAAGTTATTACGTATGGAAAATAAAGGCCAGCAAATTGGACCGCTTGCTGGATAACTATATTAGAATGATATACTTCTCAGATGACCTCAGCGTTGATAAAATGGCAAATAATGTCCCTGATTTTGTTTATCGGGATTGATGAATCTGTAGTCGACCGAACGGATTGTGAAAACGTAGAAGAATATCTCGATACGGAGAGAGGTTACTTTTAATCCCACCAAACATATCTTGAACTTAGGCCGGCCGATCCTCCCGTTCTCCCAATTTTTTCTTAAAAAATTAAGAAACAAGAAGAAGGAAAAGGAACTTGCCCAAGCTAATTGCTGAACGATAAACCTTCCTTTTAAATAGAAAAGTAACGGTAATAGGTATCTGTTCAAAGATAACCTCGTCTCAAAAATCCCTAGGGTCAGCATCAATCAACATGGTTCCACGCAGAGCGATCTATTTTATAGTTCTAATATAATCTAAGCTCTCCTTCGTCGGTGAACAAGATTCTGTCCATAATCATTGAGATCGAGGTCGCAAGAGAGATCAACCCTCCCCATTATATCCTTCGCGCTTAGCACTCAAGTCAGTTTACTAATACCCAATATCCCACAAAGGATATCTTTCCGGTTTTAACTCCAACTTAAATGCGGTCTCTTAATCACAAAGATTAAGAAAGAGATAAGGCATTCAAATCAAGCTGACCATATTGCCTATCTGAAAATAATACGGTAACTTGTATAATGAATGGATGAGAACTCTTCCCGTATTATTATGAAAAACTGAAGGTTAGTTTGATTCTTTATACCGCCACGGGTAGTTTTAGCTTTAGAGTCATATATCACCGGCGAGTGAAAATAGATATATTAATGCCATTTTTAAGCCTATACAGTAATTTGGGGTTACACGCAAACAACAGGAGTTTATTATAATGCGCCGCGGTGGGGAATCGAAGCTACAGAACAGTCGGCAGTTCGGAAGCTAGTCCGAAGAGGATATTCCATCAGTAAATAAATGAAAACTGGCATAAACAGTTCTGCGGTGGAGAAAGCGATGGAACAGATTAACGGTGTCTTGTATATTTAGGAGTTTTAAGTAGGCGAAATTCAAGTAATGTAGCTATATGATTAGGCATATGAAGAGAAAATACAAGGTATTAATCAAAAAGACGTTTTGTTTAGCTAAATTAAAGTTTCCAATGCATCCTCAAATTCTCCATCGCTACCATGGTCATCGACACGGTTTTTATAGGTGTACTCTGCTCCTCGTGCAATGTAGCGAAGAACGTATCCGCAAGATCTATTTTTTCAGGCACAGCAGGTAAGCTGGTTCCCTGCCGAGGTATCTAGCATGGTCTCTGTCAATTTATCGAGGATTGAGAAGAAGTCTTGGAAGTATCTTAGGGTTCCGTGGCGCCGCGGATGTATTTTCGTCATCTGCTTCTCAAGGTACCCACGTACGTCTAGTCCATCTTGATATCTTGTGCCCGAATATCTAATTTCTTAAGTGAAAATTTGCGGAAGCGTTGAATGAACCGGGAGCATAATGTTTTTGCTTGGTGCGTGGTGTTCTGTCCTACATCCATTCATTCGGAGGATCTGTTATTTCCAACAAAAGTGCTTAAGAATCCGAGCAAAGATGAAAAGTATAGTCTCGCCTCCTGGGCAGCATTCGTCGTACATCAAACCTAGGTTGATAGCAGAAAAGTACACGTCCGACGCGGCTTGTTGTTCAGCTCCATAAAAGGCTGTCAGCAGCAGGTTTCGCCGTTCCGTTTGCGATGATTGATGTCTAAACCAATTTCACAAAGTTTCCTTAGCACACCAGATTTTGCATCACTGGTTGAAAGTGGGCCAACGAAGACCCGTTACAGTGATAGTCCTCGTCAAAATTCTCAACGGAGCTCCGTAAAATAAGCTCGAGTTTAGTTTCATTGGTGGACTCTGTATCATAACCTCCTGTGTGTAATAATTCTATCGCTCTTATAATGTCGCCATAGAATTCACAATGATCCCTCCCCTCGCCCTCCTGCCACGCGACGCCTCCAGAAAAGAGATAATAAAGCGGTGTGAATCCCGGTCATCCTGAACATTAATATTGGCTTTCAAACGATTACTAGCTCGCTTATATTCGTGATATTTAGGAAATTGCATGCCCAATGTAGGGGCGTTCTACCGAAAATGTCGGGTAGCTACACTAGATATGCGGTATCAATAGATTTCTTTTCAGAGGACGTCAGATGTTGGGGAGGTTCAGTTTATGAAGAATATTCAGATCCATTTCATCGAATAAGCAATCTACATCCCATAGGGACGTCGCGGCCTCGAAGGGTAATCTCTGATAAAATATAAATCGGTCCCCAATGAGTGCACCACAACTGTAAAAACCGGATATGGGTCACTAAGGGATGGGATCAATTTCAAAGTTCTTTAGACCTGCACTTGACCTTAAAGGTTTATTTACCTCTCTTCATTTCCCAGGGACCAGTTAGGATTCATTGACAGTATTTTCCTTGCAGGCGCTATACGATGCTCCTCCGGGGTTCGAATCCTATCTCTATAGGTAAATCGAAAACCTATGAAAAATACACTATAGTCAAAATAGTAGTAAATACGTTAGTTGCCATAGAATCACTAGATATGATTTTCGTTTGATTTTTCGATTCAAAGACGGATCCGAAGGTGATAGAGGAGTTAAACTGCCACCTACGTGAGCGACTTACCGAGAGATCGATTGGCCATCGATTTGATTGTACAAGATAATGTTCCTTTACGGATGAGAGCTACGACACCTTCTATCCATAAATAGCCAAAGGGTCCAAATACGGTGATGGGCCCGGCAGGTAGCGTCCTTTTCAAAGGATCTACGGAAACTTCAAATCTACGACCATCTAAATTTTTCCTAGCCGTAATTTCGAAAACAGGAGCATGAAAAAAACTGCTGATGAGATTATTCTGTTTGTCCACCGAGGAAAGTAATAGTTACAAGTGAACACTTTGTGCATTCCCTTGCAGGATATTGTATCACAAGGCCGACTCCATGGTGAGATAGTCCCTGTGTATCCAATATTTAATTGTCCGAGAAATCTTTGAAGACTTTCTGGCGTCCTAAAACGCGAATGCCGATGGCAGGAACAATTGCAATCTGGACTACAGCCCAGTTGAGTCTTCATCGACACTGTCATCGTGAAGTAATTTAGTGATTGTGTTGCCTGGCCTGCAGTATTTCCTCCTGATGGAAAGTTAGAGCTGAAGCTGATGGAGACGTAGAGTTCCCGGCTGCGGAGGTTGAGCATTGTTGTCCGTAATGCCAAAAAAACTCTCAGGATATCCAGGATCTGTGCCTGGTTTGCCATCACGGTGTTCATGACAGCGCTTTGTTGCGATAATGCGTTTGTCACGCCATCGTGATGCTGCTGCGCTGTCGCTGTAGATTGGTTTGTAATTGAGCGAGTGTGGACAAACTGTTCAAAATTTGGTGATTTTTCGTCGCGAACTTGTTGATGGTCCGCAGCCATTTAAACTTGCATGTTGCCAACAGCCATCTTCAGGCTGTCTACCGATTTAAAGACGTTGCAAATTTGTTTTCTACGTACGTTTTAAGATGAGGGTTAGACGTTGGGAGTATAAAGGATGATGCTACATGACATACACTGTTTCCGTACCTAATTCGGGCTCCCATAATCATGAACAGATCTAATTTCAGGCTACGAATGTCATCCTTCAACTGCCAGCAATTTTCTTCTTCCCGTGCCACCTTCTGAAAGATGGCCTATGAGCGCCGCTGGGGAGTAACCGAGTTTATAAAGTGCTGCAAGGCTACTATGCTTTGATTTGGCTTCTTTCAGCAAATCTTGAATCTTCGTTCTATGGATTGAAACTGTATCTGAGACCCTATCGACTGACAAGTCCTAAAATAAAACGAAAATCTTCAATTTCGTTATGCAGAGCAAGTACTTCGTCCGGAGTATCTCTATATATACCCTGCTATAAGAGTATTTAGAACTTTCACAGATTTGGTGAAGGCGTCCAGTAGGGTAACTGCACCCAAGACAATACTAAAGGGGTCCGTCACCGTGACGGTTTTAGACGGTTCTCGATAGGGTGCGAGCTGTGATCTTGCACCATTAATTTAAGCGCAGTGACCGATATTGGCGTATCTGGACACCACGACCGATCCCGTGCCACCTACATCATACAAGTCCATCTTGTATAATCATCTCTTAAAATACCTCTTAATACGCCTCAAAGCCAATTGATAGCTTTGACGTATGCCGTAGAGCTAACCTAGGTACCGTAAAGAGAAGTCCAAGTCCCGTCTGTCTATGCTGTACTCTCGCAATCAAAAGACGGTTCGTTTAGCCTAGGAAAAATCAATCAATTTAAGTATCAATTTGTTTGAACATATCCGCGTCCAAATCAAACAAAACTTTGTAATAATATAACCGGAAATAGCCATACGATAATTCCACCAAAATTATTCAATTTTACTTATTACTAAAAGGTATAAGCCACCCGGACTGTTTCAATTCCATTGAAGCCCTTTCATTATACATTATAGAAACTATTAGGCGAACGCGGCGATTTGATATTATTTCATTTATTTAGGGAACGGTGAGGAAGAGATTTTTGGACAACTTGAAATATCATGAAACCCTTCGGATAATAGTCAAGTCAATGGTTCCCGAAATGCAGCTGCAGGGTGCCAGTGATACGCTATCACTTTTTCTTTTTTGAAGTCTCCTTCTCATACTGACGAACTCTTGGTCTCTGTCTTCCTCACCGTAGTCTCCCAATTGATAGAAGCCGACAGATCGTCGTAGAACCTACTTTCAAATTTCCTCATCTTTCCGCAACGAATCACTCTGAACTTGGCCGATACCCGTCTAAGATTTCCCTAAACTTCAAGCTATATCCATATATCCAACTCGATTTATAAAAAAGGCAATCGTACAATTTAAACTACGCAGGATACTACGAAGTAGCACTCGATATCAAATTATTACCGATTCTTCTGAGTTTCCTACTTTAGTATTGATATTAGTATTGATAAACACTATTGTAAGTGATAAGTGAATACGACGTTGTGCTCTAGTCTCGAGACTAAGGTGTCTTGATAATGTACACCGATGCATCACAGATGTATCTGAGGAGATACTAGGCAACAAAAATCTTGAACTTGGCAAAAGTTCACCAACACGTCACGAAGTCTTAAAGCCGTTGCTAGTAATTGAGGTAGATAGAGATGGGATCTTTGAAGGCATTTTTGCCCTCTAAGTGTGAAGAACCTCCCAACTTCCAAGCCAACTTCATAAATATGCGCAACAGAAATCTCCGCACTGCAGAACGAATGTAGTCTTCATGACCACATTTACCATTATTTATTGCTATTGTCACGCCCGACTCGGAATATACGTGAAGATGAGATTACCTCGACTCCATAAAAGTGAAGTGGCCTGTAATACAACTCTCGTACCACGCCCGCCAATTCCCAAGACATAGCTATAGCCAACAAGGTCCTTTCGCGAGGTCTCTTTCTTCTAGACATATGTAACCTACTAATAAGGGCCGAGGCTTTCTGGAAAAAAATTGTCACTTAGCTCCGCAAAACGCGAGAGCGTCAAAGCGATACTTGAGGCATACTCGGTACACCGCACCCCGCATATCTCGTACAGCACCTACGCCGGGCCTCTGGAGTATATTCTTCATTGCATATTCAAGAAATCTCTCCACCGCCTCGTAAGCCACTCTAGACGCCACATGGCAACAAGACATACTAAGTAGCTACTAATCTCAAGTCCTGCACAGTGAAGTTAGAATAGCACGCGCTACCATCGCCTTCATCGAGAAACCTATATTGCCCCATCAGCCTTTCTTATAACGGCAAAAAAAATTAAGGATATCAGAATTCGACGTGAGCCAAGACGACAGTTCCGCTCGCACATAACGCGGGCAGATTCCACGTCTACGATGGAAAGACTTTAATTTTTCCTGAGGTTAACCAGCTCCTACATAGCTCCAAGTACGAGAAATGAAGGGTTCTAGTTACCACTATATCTACTGCTAGGACGAGCCTATTAACCGTTGACTATTCAAAACATGGAAGATAATAGTTTTGCCATCATCGCCCATGCTCCATAAAAGCAATGAAGATTTTCCCAAGGATAATCACCGATGATGGCGTGATTCAAGTTTTTTAATTTTGAAAAGAAACACAACAGATCATAACAGAAAATACAACAAACTTCGAAGATTTCGGCATGATAGACCTTCAAACTCGTTTTCACAACACCTGCGGCCTAGCAGGGCGCCAACATACTCGAGCCTATGTACAAGAACGAGAGATTTCGACGGTGGTGGCCATCTATAGCAAACATCCATACGATAGATGGATTATCTACGTAAGACTCGAAAATATTTCGGTAGGATACATATTCCTGGCCGGCGCTGTCAGCGTGTTGCATACCCAACTAACGATGGGCAATCCAAACCAAAGTGCAATAGGCACCTCTATGTCATGGAAAGTCTCTAAACAGTATTATCTGACTACATGGTTAGCAATATAACTGCCAATTTCACCCATCATGAAAATTTCGACCTCATAAAATTTATTCTCTTTATCCAACGGGAAAAGGTTTTATAAACGGACAGATATCATACACCCAACCATCCTTACAAAGTATTCGCCAACTGACCGTAAAACCAAGTATTTACATTATCCTCTATTTGGTTACAATTTTTGTGAAAGTTGAAATAAAATGCCCCACCAAAAGTTGAGGGTAAATACTCGCAGCATATAGCGAAACTCGAAGCCGTGGCGAAAAGTTATATCAATGATTTATTTAACCATTCCGAGGTCATGAACGACAAAATATGCAAATGTAGAAGTTGAAAAGTCGCTTACTGTTCATCTATCTCCTGCGATAATTCCTACGATCAATTACGTCGCACAGTCACTTTATACGCTAGAACTAAACATTTCGAATCGCAAGGAGTCGCGACGATTATAGTGTCTACGTTCCGGAATTCCATCCTAACTGATTTCACGACCATACATATATTCCCAAACCCCTCAGCGTAGCTAGAGAAGTGTATAAGGACCAATCAAGCACATCAACATACAACGAAACATTTTCGGCCGTTAGACAATTTTCCCGTATAACAATCCTCTCTTGAAAAACATCGAAGCCGACCCATCATCATGGAAAATATAAACAAAGATTAAGGATTCCGGGAGGATAAAAGCTCCAACCTCATTGGGAATGATTAGGACATAGCCTTTGAGATCTTGACGGTGCACTCGGGCCTGTACGTGAGATACCCGATTAGGTTACCGTGAAACAACGATCTCCGAGAATTTATGATAACATGCAACCACAAAACCGGGCAACCGGAGAATGGCGCCTTAGCTGGGGACGTTCGCGCCGCAACAACCCATCATAGCTAAAGTAGATTGATTTAACACCTCCGCCGCAAGCGATAACCCAGCTTTTTTATTTCTTTGTATTTTCGATTCTAATGCCTTACAAACAGCATGGACTTCATCCTTCGTGAATAATGTATATAAACATCTGAGCAGAATTGAAGAAAGTAACAAAGTAGTATCTCACAGTAAAAAAAAAGACACAATGGGTAACAGAGCGAAAATGATTAACTTTGAACACGGAACGACCTGCCGCTTGCCGTCTTTCTCTCCTTGTCGAGGTTTTCGGGCTTCGCGCGGTTGAGGTACTTGAGGAAATCGCTGACCCTGCGGCGCATTCTCGAGTGCATGTATGCCTGTAAATAGTGATATATTAGCTAGAATTCCCAAAAGCACTAGAACAATTGCCATCAGCAAATAAACCGATTACCGACCTTCGCAGCTTTAATGTGATAATGGAAATAATCCCTAAAAGTCTGAATATGCGAAATAACCTCCTCCCTCCTCTCCTCTTCAAATGCCTCGGAACAACACGAACGTAACATATCCCACATCGCCGCCCGCTATCCTTCAAACCGGGTAACCCTGATCTCCAGCGCGGATCGGTCCTGTACAGCACCTGCGGGGCATTCTGTAATAGCTCTCCTCCTCGCGTCAACGAACTCCTGCAGGAACACCTTCCCGAAGATCCTGTCTGTCTCCTCGCGGAAGACGGTGGAGAAGATGACGGTGACGCGGTCGTGCGCGGCTTTGATGTAGATCGCTTCTCGTCGCGGTACTGGATCGCCATGACTTCAGCACCGGAGCCGTCGGGGCGGACTCGGAGGTGTACTTGAGGATTCGGCGGCGAGGGCGTAGTGCTGGTCGAAGGCGCGTTCGAAGGGGCGGCCATGGCATTGCGCTTGAGGAGGGAGACGCGGCGGATTAAGTCGTCTTTCTCCTCTGTACAATAGTAAAAGATTTCCATTAGCACCTCTATAGCTTTCTGAGAATCCTCCTATAGCAGCAAATCCCTAGCTACGTTGATAAAAAGAACTTGTCATCGCACCTTGCCCCTCCGGCAGCTTCTCCAAGTCAACCTCCAACGAGAAATCGTAACCCTGCTCCGGCTCCACGATCAGGTCCCCGTACTCCCTCCTCAGCACATCCTCGGCGCCGTACTGTAGGAGGTCGCGGTAGCACTTGATGGATAGCGAGACGAGTATCTTGGTTTTCGATTCGGGGTCGAGACGTGATACAGGACACCATCGAAATCGGGAATGATCTGGTCGATGGAGGCAGGTGTCGAGCTGTCCTCGGGTAATCACTAAAAGTTAGTAGAGTTGCTGAAGCTATAGCTTTGGGAGCTTAGCGAGAAGCTCGGGAAAGAACTGATTACCTGCTGAACCTTTCGGTCAGTATTTGATGGATGAGGAGGTTGTGATATTCGAGCAGAAGCATCTTGGCGGCGTTTGTCGTTGTAAGATGAGGTGGATGTGAAGGTGGGTGTAAAGATGCTTTAGCGGTTGACGTTTCCTCGAACTTGGCCCCGCTACTGTTAGTGGTTGGATAATTTACTTTAGGTTTAAAGGTCGCTGGTTTTTGGCTGACAGCCACTTTTTCGTTACCGAAAGTAACGCTTTATTGTACGACAGGTTGCTGCACGCACAACGGCCTCCACCGCAATATTCGGATTATATTCAAGAACAGCTGTAGAAGAGACTGCTGCTGGAGAGACATATAATTTGGAATATCGGCCTTACCGCTACTCTCGAGCAGCTGTGTACAATGGCGATGCCATAGCTTTTTTGAGCGTAGACCAATGGAGTGCTTCAGTCACAGTTGATGGCCAAGTACGAGGTCAATTCCTATCACCATTCAAGAATCGCCAAAGCCATCAGGCATATTTCATTCATTAAGACCGTTACTATATACAATGGGGGGCGTAAAGGTCATACGTCGCTTACGTGTTCTCGCGTCGAACATGCTCCTCGAACCTAAACCACGAAAGCGAAATAACAAAAAGGTATATAACGTCCAATTAAACCCTAACAATCCCGTAAAATAGCGTCCACGTAAGCACGAAGCTACTTAGTCCTCCACACGTCGCTCGTCATACATCCCGCTGCTCCTGAAGTACCGTCGGGTTTGCCCCGCAGAGGAAGACGACATCAGCAGCGAGACGAACGTCGTGCCAACGCCGTAGAAGACGAAGCCCGTGTACGATTCCAAGCCTAGTATACCCGCGGCAATGCCGAAGATGACGCGGTTAGAGAGCGAATGTCGGTTACGACCTGTTAATGACATCGGAAACTGTGCGTTAGCTTGATGGGAACATGTGGAGACGTTGGCGAAGAGGGAGGCAGCTGAAGGTAACATGCGGGGTTGAGGGGAAGAAAGGATTTCGTGAATGGGATGACAGTATTCTCCGTAGCAGCTGACGCGGAGAGGGAGAGGAAACATTGTTGGTTGTTGTTGGTTTCTTGCTTGTGTTATAGATCATGTTCTCGGGACGACTGGATGGCATCAGCTCCCGTTCCTCGGCATTCATTGTTGGGTTCTTGTTTCGTCCGGTCTGTTACTGGTGGGCGGGGGTTGTGTCAAACGTCCGTTCCGTCGAAGAAAAGGGGGAAGAAAAGTCAAATGATAGAGGGAGAAGAAAAGGGGCCCTTCGGAAGATGGAACTGTTGAGATTAACGATGACGCTTATCGGACGATGGGTAGCGGTATAGCTGACCGTGTCGCCGTAGATATTTGTGTAAGTAATTTTTGTCTTGTTTCGTGTTACGTTGCTAAATTGGAGACTTAGATTGGTTGGGCTGTCTCTTTTTTGCTGGGTGTTCAGATGAAAAATTGTGAGGCTCTGCTCGCCGAGCAGAAATTATTTTAATCTAAAAAATACAAAATAAAAATAAATAAATAAATAAATTATCCACAGCCTACAGACAAAATTCCCCAACACAAAAAACGTCACAATCCCCAAAAATCCCAAAAACGCCGAACCCGTTTCAACGTTTCGATATTCTTTCACGTTCGCGATAACGATCAATCTCGGCAGGGAATTCATTCATTCACAGTATGAAAGATAAGATTAACAGAATCGATCTCATCTTTTAAAAAATCTTTTCTTTTGGATCTATTTACCCGTGGGAAGATGGCCGCTAACCATGGAGAATGTTTGACAGGCTAGCAGGGAAGGATAAGAGAAGGGAAGTCTCCACACAATCTGCAGTTTCTACCCATTTGGAAGGTACTGGCTCACGGACCAGCCAGCGATTCGCAACCACCAATATCTGCGAAATTGCTTTTCACAGGAATACCGGCGGACCTTCATTTTTCGGCATCACAAGTAACAAGTCCCGAGAGCGAGAATAATTGGGATTAAAAGGACCTTGAAAAGTTGAAGCAAACCAAGGACACGCACTTTTTTTTTTCTTCCTCTCAAAGTGCGGAGGAAGTGAACAGCTAGAGGAAGGAGAGAGAGGGTCTACCCGCTTGTTCTTCCTGGACTGGTTACTCGCAGCTTTCAATCTTATGCGTCCATTTCGTCGGTCTACAGCTTTGCTCTCAATGGGAGAATAACCTTGGTAGGCAGCAGCGTATCAAGTGACATTTTCTGAAGCTGACCCTGTGAGTTGTGTTGTCCAAGTTGCTTTTTCCCCTTGGAAGATTCAATTAGCCTTCCCCTTCATTATCGATCGATATTAATAATGAGGAGGACAAATGCATTGCCGTAAAGAAGATTAAAAAAGGTTATATTAAGAAAGAAAGACTGCCACGACGTAGACAGTCCGTGGAGAGGGTCCATTCTTTAAGAGTCTTGTCTTGCTCGAACAAAAAAGCCGAGCGCTATTACTGGCTGACATTTTTAAGCAATATTGCTCAGCTACTTTCCCATCCACACGTGTGCCGAAATTGATCCCTAAAATTAATTTCTAAAAAAATTCCAGCCGACGAAGAAAAGTCCGGAGAAAAGCAAACCAGAGCTATTAAAAATAGAGAGCCTTCTATGGAATATTCTTCGCGATTGCCTCTTTTAACCAAGTCTTGACAAGTTCCATTGATTTGGCAAATTTCGATAAAAACAAACCCTTCTCCCCCTTCCTCTCTTCTCTATCTTCCTCATCAGTCGCTTCCTTTCTCTTTTAAACCACCACAACCTCTTGCAATTCACACCCAATCTTTTTTTTATCGTCATCGATAACATCACACCACTGTTTCGTCTTCTTTCCTGCCGGTCTGCAGGTTTTACTCGATTTTCTTCACTCCGGCGGTTGTTCGTGCAGATCCAAAACCTTGCATGAATGACCAGGACATTCCTCTTTGTGCGTCACGGAACGAATCCTCATAGGAAAAAGAAGCAAAAAATCCGGCTAGAAACATTACGAGAAAGACGAAGCGAGAAGGGAGGAACGGACAACGGACAACAGCTGAGGTGCACGAGGGCAAGGGGAAAAAAAAATTATCCAAGAACTGGGGGAATTGGTGGAATTTTTTTACACTTCTTACTCTTTCAAAAAAATCTTTCTTTTCCTCCAAAACTTCGAAAATTTCTTATCATCAGTTTCTTCTCAACGATTTGAGAAAAGAGAGGGCGTGTTCGACCGCGTCCAGTAGTAGCTGCAGCCGAGAATATAGCTTTTTGCGACCATGGAAGCCTGGATACTGCCAAACACGCCACTCGCAGATTACCTTGAAGGTACGGCACTCCGACACACTCCTCTATTTAGAGAATATTTTAACGTTTTTATTATACAATTTTTTAAGCGTTTTTTGCCCTTTTGATATATAATCTCCGTTCTCTTTACATGGCGGCAGTGTTTAAAGCTCAGCCACTAATTTAATTCTTTCGTCAATTTTTTGTTTTGTTTTGCATTATAGGTGCCGGAGAAAACGAAGAAACATGGGCAATCGATGACGGTGCGGCATCCGAAAAAGCGGAACGGAAGACGAGCGAGAACCATCACCACCGTCCTCGTCGTCAGAAGATGGTAAGACGACATCCTTCGCACCGACGGCCCTAACGGTCACTCCCAGGGCCCGTCTGAGATCTTTACGACCACTCAAGATCACACACCGAACTGGTACCGAAAGTCTAGGTTTAATAAGTCTTGGCGGTATGTTAGCAAAGCACCACAGCAACGATATTGTCTCATCTCCGGTGCGAGCATATCAGCAGATATGAAACTCGTCTATAAATACTACGAAGTTTTCCAGAAAAATAATTGAATGATCCGTGAAGGGCGAAAAAAGGAGAATTTTATAAGCGATAATATTTTGGACCTTTTTTTTTTTTTTTTTCCCCTAGTCTGACAATTGGTATCATGTGTTTGTGGCAGGGCGGTTTAAATTCCGGCTATCGGCTGGTGAGAATATGCAATTCCTCGAACGGTATGATATGTTATTGTCGCTTCACAATTGCTTAATGAGCACGTTAATCATACCGTCATTACGATACCGGAAAGGAACCGACAAGTCCGCTTCAGAAAGCACAAAACGAACTCTCCAAGGCGCCGCTGTTAATATGGTTTGGGTATCCGAGCCCAATTCTGGACAACAGGTGCGGCATGCGTTTAGTGATGCTGTACTCTTAGCTTTTGAAGGATGGCCCAAGGAGACCTCAACTCACAAGGGGAAGGCGGCGGTTTGCCCTGGTGCTTTCGATGATGGTCGCTATTTTCCTATTCGCACACGCAACGGAGATGGTTACGGAGCGTCCGGTCGAGGCATTCGAGGCAACAACCCGGTTTATCGAGAATTCCAATATTCGACATGGTGACATCGACGCTATATGATACAGGAGATCGAGCTGTATCGCGAGGATACAGGTTTGAGCGCACCTCTCCACCGATCACTAGAGAAAACAACGGAGGCGTTGTGAGAGGCTACGACGGCCGTCCTCTCAGCGCTCATGGTCGTGCCACCGCAGACTAGGGCTATCGAGGCGCTACGGACATTCGCTAAAGAGGTGGAGCTCGAAAAGTTCTACGATGTGTACGATATCCAGGTCGAAGACCTGCACGAGATGGCAACGCGGTTTCGGCTTCGACGACGGAGAGTTTGAGGATATGGAAAGCCAAATTTGAAGGCTCTGTTTCATAGGATTTATAATCAGCGGAAGTCCTGCTGTGCAGCCTGCTGTCGATGGGGCCCGCGGAGGGAGGGAAGACACGAGCAGTGGAAGGCGGTTTGGACAATTGGAACTGCTCGGAGGACTTATGGCTATAGCGCTGAGGAGATCCGTTCCATCATTATGGATGATGAAGGTACAATGCGGCATCATAATATCGTTTTTAAGTTTTGGGTTTTTTGTTGCTAACCGTGCCGCGCTTTTCCAGATATCGATCTCCCACCTACGTCCAAGGTTCCAAACTCCCCCGGCCGCGAAAGGCTCCGTGGCCAGCTACGAAAACTCAACACCCTCTCCACCTCTATCCGCGGCTTGCAGGCCAAGATGCACGTCCTACGGGAAGAAAGCGGACGCGCATTCCGCGAAGGCGAAAATATTTCCGACTTTGGGCCAGAACTACTGGCACAGTACGACTCCATCGGTGCCGACTTGCACACTCTGGTATCAGAGTGGGACAACAGCAGAACTCTCCTCGCTCTCGCGCTTGACAACACGCAGACGGTGAGCAATCGTACCTCGCCGCCCTACGGTCACCAACGGCATGTCCACAGCCGGAACACTAGTCGACGACGACGAGACGAAAGAGCACAGGATGTCCGGCGCTTGGGCTGATGTCCCAGCAGCGAACCACTATCACTCTCGATTTCGACAGGAAACGGATGTCAATGGCTAGTACCGTTGTCAATGTGAGCGAAACGTCCTTCCGATGAAGAAGAACTATTCGAAGCCGTCGCGAACCCGAAGCCCCGCAGCACCCTTACGCGTGAAAAGCGGATCCTTAAGTTCGGAGGAGCGGTCGAGGGCGGCAGCCGCCAGGCAGAAGGCCGAAGCCAGCGTGAAATGGTTAAGGAGCTACAGACCGTGTTGGGCAACAGGCCCGCCAGGAGGTCGCTGCTCAGGGGTGGCAGCATCGATGCGAAATCGCCGCGGCAGATTTCACGAGTACAAACCATAGGAGCGTTTCGAGCACGTAAAGCCGGCAATTATGAACGAGCTTCACTACTAGCAACGCATATACGACAGTCCTTCCCACCATCGACTTGCATTCTGGCGATATTTACCTTCCCACACATAACATCTTTCTTCACGGTCGACTAACCCATGCACAACCTACATTTATCATTTTTTTAACCCTCTTTTTACTACCCCTTGTATTTCCGGTGAAGGAGTTTTTCGTTGTTGAGCATTTCCATATTTCCCTTTTTTTGTATCTTCACGGCAACCGGAGTTAATTCGAGCAATCAATACTTTAAAAAAACCCCATTTAGCATTTTTGTTTCCCAAGCGTCTTTCATTCCCTTTCTTATTAGATAGGTGTTTTTCGGTTTTCCCCCTAGAGTGGTTATCTTTTTTTTGGGTTTCCCTTTACAATCCTCTTTCCCTACTTCGTAGGTCCAGACTATCCTCTTTCCTGTATAAAAAAAAACTTTTCAAAAAATCCAAATAAATGTACTTACAACAGAGTACCTTTTATATATACCCTAATATACCCTGAACTTGTACCTGTAATGAGTGTGTGGTTTGTTTAGTATTGCATTTGAGTAATGTATTATGTGTAGTGGTTTATCACTGTAGATGTAGAAAAATGTCAGCGGGAGGAACGTTAGATAGATGCTGTATATTCGTCGGCTTTTACATAAGATTTCTTCGTGCAATTGATAGGACGTGATCACTCAGAAGATCAAGGTGACTTTCTCACATTCAACCAAAAAAAAAAAAGAAACAATATCTAATAATATAAAATACATAATCTACAATAACATCCTACCCAATATTAACAAACGTCCTCTTCCTCCTCCCTTCCTTCCGTTCCTTTCTCGTTCTCCCACGCCTCCTGATCAACGTAATCGCTCCTCCCCCTCTCCTCGATCGCCCCCTTAACATACCTAACACCCGCAAGATTAAACCCCATCTCATCCTTCTGCCTATTAAGCGCACCCTAAGCTGCACGCGTATCTTATCCAGCATAGGCTTCATACTCTTACTCGCGACGATCTGGTTATGGTGTACTTTCAGCAGGAAGAAGAGTATCCGACACGTTAACGGTATGTTCATTTGTTTTAGGTGAATATTTCGATGAACGTGAATAGCTGTACTACGTTCTCGAAGCGCAGGACGAGGAGGGCGTCTTGGAGGGATGCCGGTTTTTTTTGTGAGGACGGAGAGGACGTGGGATTCCGCGGAGATGTCGTTGAGGGCTTTGTAGACGATGTTGCGGTCTGCGGGGGCGAGGTTGGGGTTTTCTGTTTGGCCTGTTTTTTTGTAACGCACTATTAGCAATCCCTTGTGGACAGTAAGAGTAAAATGAATGGGAAACGGAAAGGTGGAACGTACGATCTCCCACTCCCAACAACTTTCAAATCTTCGATACCCATTTCCAATGCTTCGACGATCTTCTCACCGGCCATCAACGTCTCTATGGTCTGCTTCCCCGCATCTCCCACTTCGCCTTCCTCCCTTCATTATTCAGTTTGACTTCTCCAAGCTCGCCGTAAGCGTACTCTCATATAACTCCTCAAGCTCTTTCTCCCGCTCCTCTTCCAAGAATATCTGATCGTCGCCCTCCTCCCACACCCTAATACTCTTATCGTGGCTCGCGGAAACGACAAACTGCTCCCCTCTAGTACTCTTACTAACCACCATAAGCCCACACTTCGCCATGATGACCATCTAACTTCATTATGTTCTCGAATTTATCCCCGTCCAGTATTTTATTAGCCTGTCTTTACCGGCGGAGAAGAAATTATGCCCGGTCTTTCGAACGCGACGGACATTACGCTGTCCTGATGCGCGAAGAAGGACTTGTGGCAGTCGCCGAAATCTAAACCCAGAGGCGGACGTTCTTGTCCGCCGAGCAAGTTGCGATGAGCTTCGAGTCGGATGATATATCCATCGATAGAACGGGGAGTTTATGTCCGTAGAGGTTGTGGAAGAGCTTTAGGGAGTCGTTGTAGAAGACTTTAACGGTGTTGTCGAGGAGCGCGCAGGCGACGAATCGGCCGGACGGCGCGAAGCGGACGGAGAGGACGTCGTCGTTTAGTTTGAGGACGCGCGTGTGTACGAGGCGGAGACGGGGTGTTGTCCTCTAAGAAAACCATGGTTAGACTTATGTTACATAGATAGTTTAAAAGAAAATTGAATGAACATACCGCCGTTCGAGAATCTCCTCTTCCACAACCTCAAAGTTCCAAAATTTTGCCGTCTTGTCCGCGCTACGCTGACCATTCCCTTACCGTCGGGGTGTATGCTGATCGACCACACAGCCCCCTCGTGAGCTTCTACATTCTCGATCATGACTGCCGATGCTACGTCGAACAGCTCCAGCTCACCGGATTTCGTACCGACGACAACAAATCTTGTCACCGGGCAAGAAAGCGCAGCAGAGCGCGTAGCCACATTCGAATGTTCGAATGCACGTAGAAGTTTTGACATTCCATATCTTTAGCGAACCGTTCGATGCCGACGCGAGCATTTTATCATCAGAACTTAACGCTAGCGCCCTAACATCCGTCCTGTGACCTGGTAGTTCTACAGAGTATAGCTTATCGTATCGGGTTTGTCTTTACCAGCTTCTGTCTCTTTCTTTCTCTCTTTAGCTGTCGCGGTGGTGACGCTGAATAGATCGAGGGAGTTATTCGTGTAAGTCACGAGCAACTGTACCGACTTTGACTTCTTCGACCCCGAAGCAGAGGCCCAAGACAGCGAGCGTACTTTTCCGGGGGTACGTAGTATAGTCTGCGACACGAAAACATCGCTTACTTCCGCCTTCACTATATCTTCACCTCCACATTCTCTCTATCTTCGTCATCGCCCTTTCCTCTCTTTCTCTTCCGTTTTCTTGCCATTGCCTTTTGTATTTCGCTCTCTGACCTGATCTCAGGACCTCGACGCTCTTGTCGTTGCCGTGGCACGCAATGAACGGCTGTGATGGGTGGAATGAAATCGTTGATGGCCGCTCCCTGCTCGACCTATGCATTGTACCCCTCTCGATAATCCTCGTTACGTTGTCGCTCGCAATAGAACCCGCTATCGTCTTCTTATCGATCGCCCAGACCTTCAGTTCGCCTTCGTTGCCTGCAGTAATACAACCCGACTCATCGGGGATAACCCAAACGCCCAGCATCGCCCACGTGTGCGACGTGCGTCTCGACACAGTGCTGCGTCGATATCTCCCATAGCTTTATATAGGTATCCTTTCCGGTACTCAGCAGCCACCCGTCGGAACTGCTCGTACCGTTCATCTCGATGTCTTCGTCTTCGTTCTCGCTTCCGGTGTAGCCGGGGCGAGGAATTCGAGACCTGTTATCTGGTCTTTATGCCCGCGCAGCCTGTACAGTCCCGTTTCGGTGATGAGGTCCCAGACGATAATGTGCGTATCCTTGGAACCGCTGGCTAGTCTAGTACCAGAAATATCGAACGAGAGCGCTGTAACCGCGGAGTGGTGGCCGTTGAAGCTTGCCAACAGTAACCGTTTTCGAATCCCAGAGGCGAATCGTTCCGTCGGAGTACCTATGGAATTGCGAACGCAAATTGGTCAGCTTTCGTATTACCGAATTTGTAGATCTTTAAAAGTGGGATAAGAGCTTTTAAAAATTACCCAACGGCGAAAACATCCTTATCCGTCTTACTCCTCGCCATCACGGTAACCTGCGCTTTACACGCCGAATCTTTCCAACACGACAGCAATTCACCTTCTTTATGTCCCAGCACAGAACATTCTCGTTCGCAGCTAAGATCGCTCGACCGGCGCCGGTGTTGCGACTGCTGCTACCGCTGCTGCTTGCTGTCGGTGCATCTTCCACCCATAGCGCATTAGACGTAGCAGAGGCGACAACGCCGAAGGATCTCGAGAATTTCGAATTTGGCGTACGATTTCACCATCGTGCAAGTTCAATTGGCGGTGGTTTTTGCTGCTGTCGTACTTTGGATGAAAAAAGTTTTGCCGTCGCTTGGTGGTCTCGTTGAAAAAAAAAAAAAAAAAAAAAATTTAAGACCAGGGCAAATTTTTTGAGCCTGGCAAAAAAAAAAAAAAAAAAAAAAGGTTATAAGGCTGAAGCGTGTCATTTTGCAAAATATTAGAGCGCGCAATTATCGTGAAGCTCCATTAGCGGTCGTGTTTCTAAAGCAAAAGCTTTCGAGTCTGTTTGAAATGGATCAACCTTATAAGTTGAGATGTTGTCATACATGGTTGCAAAAAAGTAAGACTAAAGAGAAATGGGGCAAGAATCTTCACGGATCTGATGTCGATTTTCTGAAAAGAACGTTCGAAATTGCGCGATTGAACCTGCATTGCATACGAAGGGTTCACGAGGCGTCGGCCTATAAGCCCGATCCCGCCGTCGTCCCCGGCCCGGCCCCCTTGCTTTAAGAGAGAACCACAGGACCACAGGACAAACAAAGACACCAAGCTGCCTAGTACCTAGGTAATGTTCGCTATTGTTAAACCTAACTAATATATGCGCTGATAAGAAACAACAACTTCCAATAATAATAATAATAATAACAATAATAATAATAATACTTTGTAATAATAAATGATATTAACAAAAATCGTGAAATATTTACTTCAAGTACCTCAGTATTTGTTATAGTAGCAGTAGTAGCATTTTTTGGTTGCTTTGTTATCTTTTTCTTCGACGCATTTGGCAGTGTTCGACCTAAAGACGGTCATTTAAAATTCCCCGGATTTTGGGGTTATTATCAATTAGATGTTTATTGTTATTATTATTATTATTATTATTATATTTCGATCATACTTCACTCCAATAGCACCTGGCTCTTTTATATTTCGTCACGATGGCCAGTTTTCATCCTTGATCCATAAAAACATACACAGAAGTGCAACCCTTAATGGTCTCCTCCTCTTCTCCTTCTCATCCCTTTTATACATCATTGGTTTCCTTCCTCGGCTTTTTTTGCCTCTCTAACTCATTATCTTCAGCTGAAATCTAGGGTAAAGGGAGGATGAGATAAACAGCAAAATGGATATCGGCAAGCTGAGGACGCTGTCCTTCACCATCAGGTCTAGTCCGAAGTTTATAACGCTCAGCGTTGTTCTGGCTGTGTTCACGGTTTGTTTCCTTTTCTTTTCCTACATATATTTTAGTACCTCTTCCTTGAGGATTGAGAAGAAGAAAAAACTTCGAACAATAGCTAACGTATCTTCTAACAACTTCGGTAGGATGTTATCCTTTACGGGTCGGGACCACTTACATAGAATCCCCTCGATAATGGAGAGCTCTACTTTCTTGGTTATATGGAATGCTGACTCTAGATGAATCCGCAGATCATTGTGCCGATATTTCCATTCGCATTGGAGGAAAGGGTACACATTCGGCAGGAAGATGGTGAGACCCTACTTGCTGTTTACTGCTGAATGATATACCGAAGTAATCAAGTAGCTGATAATTTTTTTTCCCTTGCAGTTCAGGAATGGATCACGATACTCCTCGGCGTCTATGGGCTCGGATTGCTCCTTGGATCTCGTAAGTGAACGTTCGAATGTTGTGCATCATTTGAACAGCTCGCTAATATCTACTTTCTTGTAGCGGCATTTGGGCATCTTGCTGGTAAGTATTAGACCCTGCATCTTCCCTCCTCTTAAAAAAGCCCAGTCAGCAACTTTTCTAACATGTCTTGCAGATACCTGGAGAAACCGCCGTGCTCCCTACTAGGTGGGCTTGTCTTGCTGCTGATAGCAACACTTCTCCTGTGGTTCAGCCACCACATTGCGTTGATGATTATCGCACGATTTTTGCAAGGACTGTCCTGTGCATGTGTCTGGAGTGTCGGATTGGCTTTGATCGTGGACACTGTCGGCGCTGAGGACTCAGGCTTGAACATCGGCATTGCTACGATGGCGACGAGCGGCGGATTTGTCCTCGCGCCGACGATTGGGGGTTTAGTATATCACAAGTAAGGCAATTAAATCCTTTGAAATTCAGTTCTGTGGTCATTTTTTTGAGCGGAATTGGACTTTGCTGACAATAAGCAGAGCCGGATATAATGCAGGTACGAACAGCCATCCTTATAGTCAACGCAAGTTTCAACTTGAGGATCGTCTGCTAATGTGATAACAGTCTTCATCGTTTGCATCAGTTTGGTAAGCTCTGCACGAGTATCGCCCAATAATCTAGTGACTATCGCTGATATAACTTCTAGATTACGGTCGATATAATCCTTCGTCTTTTGATAGTTGAGAAGGCAGAAGCGAGAAGTACCTGCGCGGTGAAAGCGATACCAGTACCAGACAACCTCTTCTCCCAGGTAGGAACACTCCATCCATCTCTTCTTGTCATCGAGAGGCCTATCATCTAACCTTCAGCAGAACAGTCACAGCGAAAGCGGGATACCACAATTCACAGGTCCCTACTGTGTTCGCCCTCCTAAGTCTCCACGCTTCTTACAGAGCTTGCTCGTCGGCAATGTCCACGGCGCTGTCCTGACTTCCTTTGAAGCTACCTTGCCTTTACACCTCAAGACTCTCTTCGGCTACACGCCCGAGGCCGTCGGCCTCATGTTCGTCTCGCTCATAATACCCGGCGTAGTCGCACCGTGGGTCGGTCAGTCCGCTTCGAAGCGTGGGCCGAAGTGGTTCGTCACGTCGGGCTTCCTCCTGATGTCGCTTAACATATTTTTGCTGCAAATACCCACAGTGAGCACGTGGAGGCGAAGGTCCTCACGTTCATGCTGCTGCTGTTCGTTGGGCTGGGTGTCGTGCTGGTTAATAGCCCCAACATGCTGGACACTGGGCTCGCGGTCAGAGAACTGGAAGAGAAGCATCCCGGGATATTCGGCGAGGAAGGCGCGATGGCACAGGCTTTCGGGCTGGCGAATGTTGCGTTTGCGGCGGGGACCATTTGGGGGCCGCTTTGGTGTAAGATAACCTTAACTTGATGATATTATGCAGAGGAAAGGCTGATTTGCATCGTTTCATAATAGCCGGGCTCGTGAAAGATGTGGGAGGTTGGTCTACAATGACTTTGACTCTGGGTAAGTAAGATCCTTGGTGGCGTTCACTTCACCTCAAAGCTTTGATCCATTCATGTTAACATGAACAATATAGGTTTCTTGTGCCTCATTGTCGCGATACCATCGGTAAGTCGTGCAATGTGTCTTCCTAATTTTCAGTGTGCATTACTGACTAAAGATCCCACAGGCTATTCTTACAGGCGGCATGATCTCGATATTCAAGAAATCAAACAAGCAGGACCTCGAAGTTCAGCAGAATATGCGATAAGTCTAGCTATCATCTCAAGCCTATTAAGCTGGTAGTCTATGAAGTTCTCTATTATTGACGGGATCATGAAAGATAGCCTTATATATGAAATTGCTCCTGTTTTCTTTCAAATCGCGCTTGTTTTTAGCTATTTGAAACTTTACTTGCTATTCTTTTTTGCTTATGCCGGTTCAATTTTCTGCTTATTTTGCTATGTCGATCCAGTTTCTCTACATTAGCGCTGCAGCGGGCAGGAATTCTCCGAAACGTTCATATTGCTTTTGCTATTGCCTTTTTTTTTCCCTTCTATACATCATCAGATAACAGTTCTGTATAATAACGGTGGAAACATAGGCGCCAATATTTTGGGTGCGCTGTCGCTTATAAACCCGTAGATTTTCGCCCTACAAATATATATTTTATTTCGAGCACAAGCTCGTGAGACATGGCAGATATGCTCAAAGAAGAGAGAAGTATGCAATTTTTATTATGTCACTAAATAAATGAACTCCCATTTCTAGAAACATCCAGGGAATGTTTTTTATTTGTAAATCCCAAAACACCACCTATAAGGTATCTTCCCTTTTTCCAGCTACATCGCCTCTTTACACAGCAATGAGACATAGAAAACACCGTTTATATTTCAGACCCTTACTTTGATAACAGAAAAAAAAGAAGTATATATATATGTCTGATGATTCTCTATCTACCGGAGCTTCCGAACCCACCAGCTCCGCGAACGGATTCTTCCAGCGACTCGACGACGAGGACGTCAGGGTTGTAAATCTAGTCGTTTGAATTGCGATTAGCTCTCCACCGTCATTTACAAGAACACTAGTATAAAAGGAAAGAAACGCAGGATGGAGCACATACCCTCTCGAGGATAAGTTGAGCAACGCGGTCACCCTCTTTGACTTCAAAGTCGACGTCGGAGTGGTTGAACAGGAGAATCTTGACAGGGCCGCGGTACTGCAGAATTGCGAGAGAAAAAAAAAGATTGCAGAAACGTCAGATATTGTTAGAAAGCAAGAAAGTGGGGACGGGGGTTTTTGGGGTATAAGGAAGAGGAAAAAAGTCTTACGTCGCTATCGATGACGCCTGCTCCGACATCGATGAAGTTCTTTGAAGCTAGGAATCGCGAAATTGGGTTAGAATTTACTGGATGGTATCGCATGCGATCGTGAAGAAGGAAAAAAGGTCAATGCGTCAAATAGCACGAGGGAAGGGGATTTCCCATACCAACCCGCTCCTCGGAGCCACCCTCCCATCTGTAACGGAAAAAAAGCTTTGTATTAGCTACTACTCCACATATGAAAAAAATAAAATGCAGAAACACGGGGGGGTAAGAAAAAAAAAAAAGCAGGAAGAGAGAGAGACATACAGCACCCATCCGGAACAGCCATGCTCAACCCCGTCTCCACGAGGAACTTCCCACCCTTCGGAATAACGCAGCCTTCGCTCGCGTAGAGATCGTATCCGGCAGCGTGCGCGGATCCCCTCGTCGGAGCCCTCGCTTTATCGTTCAGCTTCTTCACTAGTAGCTGCGGACCTGCACTTAACGACGGCAAACCATCTGCTGGAGCTTCGGTAGGGTTTAGAAGCCCCGAGAGGGACGGAAGGGTGGTAGACGTAGACGCCTGCTGGTCCATCTTGATCTTCTTGGCTGCGGTGGATTGGTCTGATGACGGGGAAGCGGGATCTGTTGATGATATGACGCGCTTTTCGGGCGGTGGAGTCGCGGGACGCGGAGGGGGTGGGACGTCGGTTGGTGCCGCTGCGGTGGTAGTGGTAGTGGTATTAGCAGGATCTGACATTGAATGCCCGGGAAGCTGTCAATTAGGGTTCTGGTAGTTTTGAACCCCTTTCGAAACGCGTCGGAGAGTCTGGAAGAGAAAGAGACAGAGAGAGACAGAAAGATGCTATAAAAAAAGGAAATTGCGACTATATGGGAATTTTTAGAAGCAGAAAAAAAAAATAATAATTTGGTGTTTTGAGAGGTTCGAGCTCCAAGAGCCAAGAAAATGGAGGAAAAATCGAGATTTCAAATTGGACTGGAGAGCTCTTTTACGTGCATGTATGCAGCTCCAGGTGTCACGAGCGATTTTTGTGTACTTGCATGGATTGCAAACATCACCACTGACCCGAACCGTTATCCGAGATCTTCGTATGAAAAGCTGGGAAGGAGATAAAGGGTTAAGTAATTGTTTTCGATATAATGCATTGGCTATTTGCAAAATGGCAGGAGCTTATTTTCGTTCTATTTGCTAAATGGGAATTTCTAAAAATACGATACTTGAAAAAAACGAGGAGGTATCGTGGTATCCTTTCTCTTCTTTCTAAACGTTATCGAAATCTAACGTAACCAAGGTTATCGTGAGAAAAGAAAAAATGCAAAACCAACAACAACAATAATAGCAAAAACCATGCATGTCTATCCTTATCGATATCGTATCGACTACTCGATTTTGACGAAATGCGACGTCACAATCGCCTCTAATGCCAAAAACGAAAACATGAATCAGTAATAAATGTTACTTATGTCTTAAACATGGGAAAAGAATCGCCGAACCGATAAGATCGTGAGGTTTTTTTTTTTTTCGTTTTAGTAATCTTCGGCTTTATACTTGGCCTCGGGGACCTGATCACATCCCAACTTTGTACGAGTCGCAATTCTGCGGCCTTCATGTACTGAATCTTCTCTTCCCCATCCGAAGGGTTGACGCTGATGCCCTTCTCCTGGATGACCCTGTCCCTGACCTCCCCGGTCCTTGCCAAGACGGAGTACATCGTGCCAGTGCCAGTTCCGCCGTTTTCGCCAGGGGAAGCTCGGTTGCCGAGACGTCGTCTGGGCTCATCCAACTCTCCACGTCCAGGAGGCCGGCCAGGGTCGCCTGTTCGCGAAATCTTGCCACGGCCAACGAAGCGAACATGTCCCCCGTGCCGAAAATTGGCCGGGTAGCTTCGGGAAAGCGACCATGAAATGTCGCGGTGAACCGTCCGACTTCATCGACGAGCCCGCGAGGACGAGTTCATCCGGCCGCGCAGCAACATCGGATGAGGAGATTAGGACGTGAGGGGTTTTGTATTGATTGTGGATAGCGGAGACGGCGGCTTGCAAGTCCGTCAGTTGTTTGATCGTAATTCCGGAGAGAAGTCTGGAATAGGTCCTCGTCAGCCGAAAAAGATAAATTAAAATAATAATAATAATAATAATAATAATAATAATAATAATAAACGGCAGTCAAAAGGACGTGGCAATGAGACGCCCAACGGAACACAACCGGGGAAATTTAATCTGTGGGGAGATATTGCTTTCATACTCTGCTTCGAATTGATTAGGCGTTATTAAATCCGCATATGGGAGCAAGGACTTGTAGACTGGCACAACCTGCTCGCTAACATACAGATGACCCTCATCGCCCATAACAGGGTCAAGCACTGTATAGAGGTTTTGAGGCTTAGTTAGTAATCAATATTTCCATCTAAAATAAAATAAAAATTAAATGAAATTAATATAGGGCTAATTTACCCCAGAAGAATTTCCCGTCGGCCGGCTTCGCTTTGAGCTTCATTTCCTTTCCAATGTTGCCTACGGTCTCTACACCCTCGGCGCCAGGGATGTATCAGTTAGAAGCATTTCAAAGTCGTCCAGATGACAGTCCTCCACGCCCTTGTAGAGTTCCAGTATCTCCTGTGCTGATACTCTCGTCCCCTTCCATTGCTTGTATCCGGTATGGTTCGAAAAGTTAACGGTATTCAATGCAGATACCTGTATCCCAAGCGTCCTACATTCACTCGTTAATATCAACAACAAAAATGGAGACACGTTTGATAGAGAATAAAAATTAGAATCAGAAAATTTTCCGAAGCTAGTATATTAAAAAAAAGAAAATAAAAAGGTACAAGTAAAAATTTGCTTGCAAAAGTGGAGCAACAGGGAAATATAAGAATCCAGTATCCTGATATTGTGATAAGGCGTGATCTGAGTTCAGGACAGTAGCTTCGATCATGAGCCTGGCGAAATGCTACATGCAGAACATACTGGCGCTCTGAAACCCCAATATTTGGGACCTATTCAAAACTCCGGCTGGCTTTTTTCTTTTTCTTTTTTTTTTTTTAAAAAAAAAAAAAGAGAAGTGGTTCACTGCGCATACAGCTTGGGATGTGAAGCTACTTACTGCAGAACGAAGGTAGCTACAGCGTTTCCAACGTATCCGTAAACGACCTGGCAGGCAGTAGCACGATAATATAACATCAGCTTTGATGCCACCATTTGCACCCTTTTATGCCACTGAAACTGCGGAATTGATAGGGTATATTCATTCTGGTGCAGGGGCTGGGCTCTTTCCTGCTCGACGGACGTTGCCTGATTTTCGCTCGGCTAGCGTCCAAGGCAAATACATTCCATGCTTCTTATGCATGGAAGGGAATAAACAGAAGAATGGAAATGGAAGGTGGCGGCTTTGACGGGGTAGCGGAAGGTCTGGAGAACAAAAAAGGAAGAAGAAGGAAATTTTTGCTTTCGAGACGGACGCGGGATGTTTAGACTCGGTCTAGACGTACATGACTAGCGATTGCTAAGACTTTGGTATCGGGGGTGTTCATTTTCGATCAAAAAGTGTTACCACCGCCTCAATCTCCTCAGGTTCGGTTCTGTCTGAAGTAGAGTGAATGGGGGTTTCTGCTCGAGTATGTGGCGCGTGGTTGGTGGGAATGCACGGGGGAGACGAAATGTGGTTCTCTAACGATATATGCGTTTCGTCTTTTGTTGCGGCTCTCCCACACCTTTAACCAGTAATTGGTGGCGTTATTTGTAACAGAGTCTGAACGGCGTTGAGGAGACAAGCCCAAATTGAAATTTAGAGTCGCCTTCAAAATGGCAAAATGCACTCTAGTCTTTTTTTTCTGGTAAGGAGAGTATAAAGCCACGTTCTGTGGTCTATCCTTGGTTCCAACGGTTTTCAGAGCGATATCAGGTGAGGTTTTCCGTGGTGAACGTAAATGAAGGAGTCTCCGCCGACTAAGATTCCGAAACTCAAGCAAGTTAGCTTCAACCATGCAGACTGCCAGAGCATGAAAATGGAAGATTCAAGTGAAAAGGGACGTCGATAACAGTATATAGTAGGTTAAGATTAGGGTTTCTGAGGGAGAGGTCTGTCTGAAAACCTTTGACAAAAGAACGAACCTTTCCTCCTCACGTTTCGTGTGATCCGTAGCTAGCCCTTTTAGCAATATGACCAGGCAGGATTGAAAGACCTTGAATCTCTGGCTGTTGTAAGGTTCAGAGTCAAGAACGAGAGAGGAGAGTCAAGAACGGCAAAGGCCCGGGTCCGAGATGAATCTTTCAAGTAGGTAGATGGAACGAGCAGCTTCTTTATTTCCACGTCATTTAATGGCTGTGTGACTCGAGTCAGAGAGATGAAGAAAAAATTTTCGTACTTCCTTCCTTCTTTTCTTCCTTCGTATTTTTTTTTTTTTTTTTTTTTTTTTTTTTTTTTGGTTTGGATGACAGAAGCAAAAGGGGAAAAAAAAAAAAAAAAAAAAAAAGAAAAAAAAAAAAGAGAGAGCCGCCTTACCCGAGAAGATCGTCAAGTAAATTGATAACAATAGCGTCTATGTACTCTGTAGTGCTTGTTGTATTATTTTCACGCATTTGACTTGCTTGGTGAAGATCCCCGCCATTCCACGCCTGTGAACCAGACCTCCGTATCGAAAAAAAAAAAAAAAAAAAAAAAAAAGTATGCAGGACGACAAGCGAGTGAAGATCACGGAGGACAAAAATGGGGCAGTAATAGAAAGAAGCTAAGCCTGAGGACCTTACAGATGTGTGCCTGACAGGCCCTGACTACCCGCCGACCTTTTTTTTTTTTTTTTTTTCAGCTTTGGTGACGGGCGAGCAGCTAGCAGCTCACACTAGTAGACGTAACGCACACGATGTGATTCTGTCTTGCATATGAACCTTTCGGCGGAAGGAGCAGCAGTGGCAGGTGCCGTGCCCTCCAAGGGCCCCCAATCGCGTCCAAGCACTCTCACTCATATCCCAAGCCCCCTCGTGGCATAACTTCCCTAGTTATAATCCCTGGCCCTTACACGCCTTGGAAAAGCTTAAGATGGTATGATCTCCGACCTGGCGCCGGAATAAACGGCCGTAGAGGTTACTGCGGAGATTGTTGCAGACCGGAGCTTCCCTCCCCCCATTGCAAACCAATTGGAAGACCAGGCAGGTATAGAAGTGTGCAGAGTCCATTGAGCGGCTCGAGCTTTGTTGATGAAATGCGAGAATTAATTCAGAGGCCTAGAGAACGAAGGAGAAAATATTCATACGATAACTCCGTTACGAAATGGGCTAAAGATTTTTTTAGCTCCCACGTTTGAGTACCTACTAAGTACTTATGTATGTTCCTTTTTTTATTTTCATTATTATATTTTTATTCACGATGCAACAGAAAGCGGCGATATACGACGAGGAGGGTAAAAAATAATTAAGTAATTAATAATAATAAAATAAATCCAATATTATTATTAAAATAAATACTAAGTAATAATTAATCAACGTAATAATAAAGCCAGCCCACTTAAAATTATTATTATTGAGAAGAGCTGATAAAGAAACGAATCGTATTTCTTCAACTTCTCTTTTCTTCTTTTTTTTTGCTTTCCTTTCTCCACATGTAGCTGTATCTCTTCCTTTTAGTTCGTTCCGGCTTGTTCTTCTGGATATTTGTGCTCTCGGGTTTCCTCTCTCAAACATTACCGACTCGACTCCACTTTCTGTCTTTTGGATCTCACCCTTATTACGCTCGTATTACCTCACCCCCCTAACTCCTCACTCCTCATTCTTTACATTTGCGGGCCCTTTCCATCAGCTGGAACTGATAACAGATTCTTCTTTCACGAATTATCCACAACAACGAGCCGCCAGCCCAGCCCTGACCAATGTTTTGTTGCTTGAGACCGCCCCCACACTCCTCTCACAAGCGTTCTCTGAGCTACTCCCGTCAGTGTCCATCCTCGTATCGCTGTGCGAGGTCTCTCCATGTTTTGTTAAAGGAGATGATACGCCTGTTGTGCGAGCCAAGGATCCCTTGCGCAGCAGCTACCAGGGCTCCGTTAAATCCTCCCTTTGTGAGTTGGGAATGATCTACGCGAAACTTGCCTTTTTCAAGTATATTAAGGGCCACCCCTGGATTACGGGAGATTGGCAACGGTTGCGCAACCTTTTAAACTTGTTCGTCAGGTTTTCTTCAGGAAGCAAAAAAAAAAGCAGGTAAAGTTGACGCCAGGTGAGAGATTCGTTCGCAATCGATCGTGTTTTGCATGCATTTTACGAGCTCTTTTTTTTTTTTTCCTCCTCGAGATCGTAACGCGTGCCACGTCGTGCGTCTTTTTCTTCCTTTCTTTTCTTTTTTTTCCCCCGAATATATCATTCCACAATTTAATAGCCGTAAGACGCTTGTTTTTGTGAATGAATACTCTCTGTTCAAAATTTACAGCCAAAAAGATCCGATAACGTGGGCTATAAAGTTTTCAATTACGATTCTTTGTTGATATACGCAGCAGCCTTCTTGTATTAGGGTGAAGAAACAGCGAAATTGATTGAGCAAGCTTGTCATTCCCAGTTATACCACGCAGCTCGCGGCTGTAGGTGTCACGAAGCTGATACTTTCTTCCTATGATTGGATCTCACAGATCGTCCCCCTGCGCCGAGAACTTAACACCCTCTGGACGCTTCGGCGATCATTCTCGAACATCTGCGAACTCAACATCAAATTATCCTATCACGACTCCGGGGTGCAGATACGCTTGTCTAGCGCACACAAGAAATCTTTTTCGTTTCGGGGACACATTACGAATGTTTGACGAGTGTTGCAAAGGAGGAACAGAAGAAAAGAGATAAACGAGCGGAGAGTATATTGTATATACATGTTCCTCGAGCTTAACCCCGCAGTTTATTTTATCTTTTAAACCGTTATTTCTGCATCTCTTGGAACGCCTATCGTCGGGGAAAAGAAGACGAGATCTAGGCAACAAGGGACGACAGTGTTCGCATTGATATGACATTTGCAGGTTTGAAAATGTATGCGGAGTGAGCGCAATGAAATCGGGGGATACAGATTGAAATGACTCGAGCCACCACCCGGGAATAACGTTACATTCCACAAGGTCGGCAAAATAGATATGCCTTACTGCTGTCTTTTTCGTCCTATACTCACATTTCGACTGAAATGTCGCAAAGATAGCGCGCGTCGACTACCCATGCCGCAATCCAACTCGAAACGATGGATGCATAAAATTAAAAAAGAGCAGAGAAATAACAAGGATCAGGGAGAGCAAAAATGAGAAAGAGCAAGAGATATCTAGCCCGAGGTTCAGGAACGAGGATTCAGCTATGATTTGGAAGAAATCAGGTGCGTACACTTTGTGAGTAGTATTACCCTTTCCTTTTCTATTGCGGGGTGCGCCGCCCTGTGTTTCATAATTTCCACCCGCCCAAAATTGTTTAGACGACACTGTATTGAATTTTCTATCTTTCCACCGTTTCACCTACTAAAATAGCTCTAAAACTTCTGCCAGGTGGATCTCTTTTGAAAACGAAATTCGAAAGGGTAAAAAAAAAAAAAAAAAAAAAAAAAAAAAACACACAAACATCAGACACCGTTGAAAATGTGAGAGAAACATCCGTTGCTTCCGCGCTGTCTGTTTCTCTTTCACGCTTTGTTTAGTTTAAATGGTCATCCGAAGATAATCACTTTTACTGTCTAAAAATTTTTGCCTCTGCTACTGCTAACCAACCTCCTCTAAACAGGCAATAATGGAATCCGAACACAGCCTGGTTTGAACAGCGACCCTGCATGAAAGGGGATATAACATGCAACAAACCAGCGAGAGAGAGAGAGACCTGTTTTTATTATTTTTCTATATATTTTTTCTATTTATTTTTTTTCTATAACAGGATATACGCTGTGCCTGCGAATACCTCGGACCTTTTCCCGTCCTCTAACCGAGCTCTTTTTTTTTTTTTTTTTTTGTGAGAAAACCAGTCCGAGACGGTATCCACACAGTCCAGTTTGAAATTTCGAACTCGCCCACGCGACGTCATTATACATACAATCCTCAGATATCCTGAACTAGGACGGCATAGCACACACGAAAAAAAAAAATAATAATAATGATAATAATAATAAGAAAAATAAAATAAAATAATCATAATTATAACGACGGGGAAAGCAAAGAAAAACTGAGAGCACAAACGAGGGGAATTAAAAAGAAGAAAAGACAACAGACGAAGGGAATTTAACAGGAGGGTTGGGAAAGAGGGTATATACATTTACCTTATTGGCTCTTTTCAAGAAGGGATTGAAAGTAAGATACCTCTGTGTCTACGTTCTTCCCCTCTTCCGAGTTAACTCTTTGAAAGGAAAGAAGGAAGAAAGAAAAAAAAAGTCTTGTTTGCGTTTGAACCTTTCCTCCTCGCACCGTCATAATTCGCTCCCTTTAAATTTCGGCTTTTCTTATTTTTGGGTTAACATTTCCAAGAGGCAAAAAGCGTATTGATACTTGTCACGGAGGTTATTCGAGAGAGAAAAAGGAATTCTACTTTGGAAAACGAAAAAAGTTATTAGGTGAGGACCGATGTGGGAGAAGTAGAAGGAAATACTGTTTCTTCACAGGTTCGTGCTATCTCTTATTCGTTTGTTAATCACTCGTTACGCGACGCTGTTTCTCGGAAGAATAAGAAAATGCGGGCTTTGAAAAGAAGTTTCTGCATTCTAGTATACGAGATGAGTGTTTTGAGTGATGCCGAATTTTCTCCCATGTCCTGTCAGTAGAAAAAAAAAAAAAAAAAAAAAAAAGAACGAGGGTTGTTTTTTAAACTTCGCTAATATCAAGCCACTTTTTGTCAATCATCCGCAGCGGCGGGAAGGACCACGATAGAAAATCGCCCTTCCCTTTCGTGTATATAATTTTCCTTTTATGGGGGAAAAAGGGGAATAAAATTGGGGAATTATTACAACAAAGATACTTTTCCCATATTAATTCTCGTGGTCCAGGATCCATCATTAAGAGAAAGACCAAGCCCAAAAAACCAGCTTCTTTATTTCTTTCTTTCTTTATTCTTTATTTCTTTCTTTTATTTCTTTCCTTCCTTCTTTCTTTCTTTCTTTATTTCTTTTTCTTTCTTGACGGACGATCGATCGCATTTTTTATCAGTTTATTCTTGATAGGGACTAAAAAACAACTCAATCCTGGGAGTCAAGGAGTGAGAGACACCTCGGGACCAGCGAAAGCCCACCTCGCTCACTCTTCTGTCTCCTCTCACCTTAACCTCCTTCTAAGGGATTTATTTTTCCTCGCTCTCGCTATTCAGCTACCAAAGCTGCGTAACCTGCTCTGCCGATCTGTTCAGTTATAGCAAGTATGACGTCACCCGGCCTGACCGGAAAATGCAAAGTGGGAAAATCAACAATTGTAGGAAGAGGGTGGAATGCCCATTCAGAAGTCCTCAAGTCGTCCTCCAAGGTCCAATAACCATACCCTTCCCTTGTCCGCCTTCCTCCCCTTGCTAGCTGATACGTCTTTTACGTGCGAGAAGGAAGGAAAGCAAATGTGAGTGCATTCTAAGCTAGTGTTCTTATTTCCTTGATAGAAAAAGAAGGCGAAAAAAAGTAACAAAAACGAAAAATAACAAGGAAAATTAAAACTAAAGTAAAATTAAGAGAAATCAGATATGTATCGTTCGGCTCCAAGGTTATTAGCTGTTGTAATGCCTTATAATGATGGGTCTGGCGGTCAGTGACCACTCAGGGCCCAGCAAAGACAAAATACCCAGAGAAAAGAGACTTTTTACCTTTGCGCACAACAGGAAGCGATCTTCGGAGAACCTGCACTAAGAGACTCACCCACTTCTTTTTTTTGAGTGTGCCCAAAAGCAGTCCTTTTGCGAAAAAGGAAAAAAAAAGCTTACCTGCCATTATCACAAGAAATACCCCGAACGGTTCAGAGGAAAGGGAGAAAAAAGGGAGTGGGCCAAGGTCATCCCATGTCCACGCAGGTGCTTTTTTGCAGCGAAACCCCCCCTCTTTTCTCATATCGTGCTCTCCCTTATTACGTAGGGCAGCGACGGGGGCTTAACGCAAATGGAAACCGCTTTTGGTTTCTCCGGCTCATGAGTGAGAAGGTTCGATAAAAGGTAAGGTAAGGAGAGAGAATGTCCTAACGAAAAGGGAACGATAGAACTGTCGAAAGGGAAGAATGACACTAAGGTACGACCTGTTTCGAAAAAAAAAAAAAACGCAGTTTCGATGACGGCAGCCATGGCATGCATCATTTATCATTCGATATATTATTTTTTCGGACTCCGAACTGCAACCTCGGTGAACCAGTACGATAGAGTTATCTTTTGAATAAAAATAATAATTATATTATTTCAATTCCGACTTGAACGAGGTTCAACAACGACTATAGGCCGTTTATATGGTCTCAGATAAACGGGATAATGTTTTATTAACTACATCATAGGACAAGTTTAGGAAGAACTCCTCTAAGAAGGCGGACTGAGCTTTTCTATAATTTTATTCGAACCAAGAGATTGGAACGACTAAGGCATTTTCGTGCCTTCGAGTTCTCAGATTTCCAACAAACGTTACCTACTTCAACTTTTAAAACGTGGGATTGATATTCATTAGCAAGGGGGCAGTGGGAGATACACAAGAAACCCGCAAAACAAAAAGTATTGTCTCTATCCTTGCTTTTCGAACAAAAACACTCCTGATGTCTCTCTCCCGCGTCGGTCAATTGTCGATTATCAATTGCGCTAGAGCGTAGAGCACTTAGGAGAGCGAGCTCTTTGGGGGTTTAAGTTTTAACTGACTATCTTTCTCTGAATATCATTTGCTCTGCTTGGGAAATATTTGTACCCCGTAACTTTGGTTGCGAGAAAAACGGAATAGTAGGAAGCAATAAGAGTTGCTGATATTCATCTTTGCCCCAACCTCTTTTAAAGAAAATTATTAGACGTAATAGGGAACGCGGCTAAACCACTTACTTACTTTCTAACTTATTATTATTATTAACTAACATTGGAAGCCTTGTGGCAATATTAAAATATTTCAATATATGCTGAATTTTTCCAGAAAAATATTAATATATATCAATGCACGACCTTCTCACCGCCGATCAAACCTCTCCCAAAAAAAAAAAAAAAAAAAAAAAAAAAGGAGAAACCAAGCTATTGTTGATCACTTAACACACCCAATCAATCCCAATATACAGTTTCCTCAGTCATTTTCCTTTTACTGTTATGGGTGAGATTTACATCAACTATACTATAGGTGGGCACCAAAGAAGCACAGCAATATACTGTAAACCAAAACTTAACTGTTTAGATACCTGCAGCGCTTGGAAACAAAAGGTTTACGGTAGGTGTGTGTTTCTTTTTGGGAACAAGATGCAAGTGCAAGTGCATGCGGATCATCAGGTACGGAAAGAAAGCATTTATATAGGGGGTTTTAAAAGTATGGTAGTGAGATTTAAACAATCGCGACGTTTGAAGATATGCTGTACGGAAACACTCTGGAAAAGGTTTGAAGTGAGTGTTGAACTACGTAACAAGACTCGGACAGTAATCACGCCAAAAAAAAAAAAAAAAAAGCATTAGGAAGCACAAAAATTGCGAATATATGTCATTTGACAGTAATAGTAATATTACATAAAAACAATAATGCTGAGGACGCCCTTCGTTCTTCTCTATTTGACTTCCTCATTCTTTCTTAGTCGTTGATAATGAGCATCTATAAAAACCCCTATATTAGAAAGCAGTCCATAGCGGCTGGCTTTTGACATCACTCCTTCGCATTTTTCTTCTATCATTCTCGTATGGAGTTGGGGGGGGGGGGGCTGTTAGTTAGGATAAGACGTACGTACGGAGAGATACGATAAAAGTATATCTTTTGTAATATATATCTTACAGTCAGTTTATAATTAATGCATAGAAGATATATCTGGAATTACTATCAGTTCGTATTACAGATTTGCCGTTCGTAGTACAAATGACATGTTTGGAAATCACCGGCTTTTTCTAGTGCAAATACCTCGAAACCTATTAGAAAAAATTTTCTTTTTGTAAAGTGCAAGCGAGTTTTGAAGAATATATATAGAATATAAAAATCTTCCAACATTTATATTTTATAGCTTATATAGTTACCTGTCAAGGTACAGGGAATATAGCTCGGGATAAAAAAACATAAGAGTTGATGATCAAAGGATCTCCACATGGAGTTAATGGATAATTGCTTGTTACTTTTTTTCAATTTATTTATTCGTTTTTTTCTTGAGCTTCAGTGAGCATAAAAATTTTGTAAAAACTAATACTGCTACATTCCTATCGTACCAACTCAATCTTGATAAGAGAAAAAAAAAGGGAAAATGATTTTGTTTATATCGAAATGAATCAATGTACAAGAAAGTGATGAAGGATGAAGAAAAACAAGCAGTAACTAGCAAGGAATATAAGAAAGAGTAGACAAAAAACATTAAGACCCCAAAGGAAAGAAACCCCAGTTAAAAGGAAAAATTTATCAAGGGAATGAAAGAATAAGCCATTGAAGACAGCTGTTTTTTTTTTTCTTTGTTTTTTTGATTCCCAGAGAAATGAAAGTGAAAAAAAATGGAACCCATCAAACCCAATGACAGTAAGATGAAAATGAAGCAAAAAAGAAACAATAAAACCGGTTTCCCCTAATCTAATATATAAAGAAAAGAAAATTCATCAACAGCTTTTTTATGTTTTCAAAAGGAAACAGGAATACTGTTCCAAAGAATCCCCTTATAAAAAAAAATCGTAGTTACACTCAAATCCCCAAAAAAAAAAAACTAGAAAAGTACTCGAGAACAGAAAAAATCAAAGACCCAAACCGTAGCGCGGAGGACCGTGATAATAAAGAGGGATAGAGAGAATATAAGTAACCCAACCGTTGAAGCGTCAAAGACACGATCAAGTGTTTATTTCTGACGACTTCATCATTATGCGAGTGTTGTTTTTTTGTTGGTTTTTTTCTTTCCTTATGAAAAAAAAGGTATGTCATGACGGAAGGACAAGAGTCGTTAAAGAGAAAATGGATAGTAATGCAAACTGATCCGAGAAAAAAGAAAAGATAAAATAAAAGGACTCAAAAAAAGCGAGTGGGTATATGGATTGTCGAAAGATGAAACACAAGGGCAGGGTGGGTGGCCAAGGAGGAGGTATGACAGACAACGGACGAAATAAGAAGATAAAGAGGTGATGTGAGGATGTCTATGCGGTCTGGCTGAGACCACCATCCGAGTCGGTCAGGCCCTTGTGTACTTTGCGGTGCCGTCTGAGGTTAGATACAACCGAGAATTGGCGTCCGCAGCCTTCGACGTCACAGGCAAAAGCTAAACATTAAATTGTTAGCATCCTATTAAGGAAGTAGTTTATTTTAATCCTTCTTAAGGAAGCAACGGTTCGGAAAGTTTTTTAGGCAATAAAAAAGAAAAGAAAAAGGATAAAACATATCCTTAAAGGTAAAAATAGCATTTTGTAGGATATGCATATCTTTACTTTGTTATGGATATTGTGTAGTATTAGAAAGCAAGGAATACTATTTCAAACTTACGTTTCTCTCCTGTGTGACTGTACATATGCGTCTGCAACGAGCTAGGCCTAGTGAACCGCTTGTCGCAGATCTTGCACTTGTGCTTCTTTTGCGTGCTCGAGCTGACGCGGGAGCTGAAGGTGCTCATCATGGCCTGGGCGCCGGTTTGGTGAGGGAGGGCGTTGCTCGAGATCATGCCGGCAGGGCGAGGCAGCGAAGGCCGCGCCGAGTCGAACATGCCGTCGGTGGAGCTCAGCTCCGTGACGAGAGTCCATGGACCAAAAGTACGGGTACGAGCTCGTCGAGGAGATGGAGGAGGATGTCGATGCAGGGTAGTAGCTAGCCGTCGAGGCGGTACTGGCAGTCCGCGGGGCGCTCGTCATGGGCATGCTCATGGAGTGTCTGGGCGCCTGGCTCATCGCTACCATGCTCCTCGCCGAATTGAATCGTCGTGGTGGAAGTTCTCGCGACCCGTCGCCGTGAAAGACGTGCTAGCGGTTGCGATCTCGGATAATCTACCAGAGAATTTTGCCTTGGCGCATCTCAATGGGTGAGCCGATGAAAGCTGGAGAATTTATTTGAGGATGTGATAATCTTCGTGAATCGGTGCTGGGTTGATGATGATGATGATGATGATGATGATGATGAGGATGAACGGGAGACTGGAGGTTATACAAGTTGCGGTTCGGATTCTGATCATATGAATGTTGACCATATCCCATTCCATATCCACCACTGCCGGGGTTCTGAGCGCCGGCGCCCTGGTCTCCGTACGAGGAGCCAGTTCCAAACTTGAGCAGGTCGTTGCTTTGACCGAACATGTCTGCTATAGGAAGTTGTCAGTACATCTGGTCTCTTATCAAGTATGGAATAAGAAACCATGTATATATATATATATATTGATAACACATACAAAGCGCAACAGATAGTTTAGAGAGGGGGAAAAATTGAAGTTGAAGGGTGAAGACACACTGCTTTGTCTCATAGTTCTTGCGAGTGAGGGAACACTACCGGAATCCGGGCCCAACGTGGACGCCATGATTTGGCCAGAGTTCGCGGCACTCGATCGTGCCAGGGATCCGAGAATTGGATTGATGCTGGGTCGTAGGGTGGTGGAGCATAACCAAACTGCGGCTGGCTAGAGCCGTTTCGTGCTCTCATTGTTTCCATCATTGGTGAAATGTGTGTGTGGGTGAAAGAAAGGGGAAAAAAAAAAAAAGAAAGTGCTAATAAGCGACAAAAAAAAAAAAAAAAAACTAGAATAAAAAAAAAAAGGTTAAAAAGGACAGCTAACGTTTGACTCAGCTTTTCAACCAAAGTGCGTCTTCTGTCGGTTATTAGAAAAGGAACTTCTGCGAATCTCTTATTCTGGGAAAAACAAAAGACCCGAAGACTTGGTGATGTAGGTCGGAACTAGGATTGTGTCGAGGTGGTTTCCTTCAAAAGATGTCGTTTCTTCTCTCAAAAGGCTTCTCTACCGAGCAAATTGCTTTCGAAGATGTCGTTGAAGGATGGCGATGTGATAGTTCGAAGTAGTTGTCTGTAAGGTTTGGTTTGGAGTAAGGTCTGCTTGTTACTTTACTGTCGTTCCCTGCTGTCCAGAGGAGGTGGAGGATCATCAGTCAAGAAGCTCTTGAGCAACAACCGGGGATGATCAATAGATATAGATTTTTTTTTCGGTCTCTACCACAACCAACAGGCAAAGAGTAAAGTAGCCTTTTTTTCCCCTTGTTATTTCAAAGAAAAAAAAAAAAAAAAGTGTGTGTGTGTAAGAATTAGCAGGAAAGGGAGAAGCGAATTGTAAGAAGAAAAAAAAAAAAAAAAAAAAAAAAAAAAAAGGGACAACAGTAAGAGAAAGAAGAAAAAAAAATATTGTATAGCAGTGTTTTTTCTTTTTTTCCAATATATTCTTTTCTTCGAGGAAAAAAATAAAATAAAAAATAAATAATTAAAATAAAAATAAAAAAAAAAAAATTTAAAATAAAAAAAAAAAAAAAAAATTTCGAAATCTTAAAAATAAAAAAAAATAAAAATAAAAGAATAAAATAAATAAAATAATTTTAATTTTCTTTTTTCCTTTTATTTTTATTTTTATTTTTTATTTCTTTTTTCGCCCCCTCTCACTAAAACGAAGCAAGCACTAGTTTATTGCTATTTGCTTTTTCCATATAGTAATAATATTGGTATTATTATTTCTATTTATTTTATTTATTATTATTTCTTTTCTTTCTCCCCCTTCTGTGTTTCTTTTTATTACATCTTGGGCAGGGACCTCAGGACCTGATATGATAGTTTTAGTATTTAGAAGTTAAATTATTAGTAAAAATGAAAAATAATTTGAAGGGGGGGGGTTGTGTGTTTGTGTTAACGGCGGTGCGAAAAAGTACGGAGTAATTAAACAAAGAAGTAGCCTGCTATTTTCTCGTAATTTTGTTCAAGGGAAGTTACAACTACTCCCTCTCTCACAGTATCTCAACCACTGTATCTCGGTGATTACAATTCCAATAATAATAATGTTTTAGGTAGATAGAAATATTATAACAGAAATTTTTTTTTCTATCTCGTTCTAATACTTCGGTCGTTTTGAATACCTTAAATCACCTTTCGACAGAGTTGCCCGCTGTTAATCCCCACTATAGTCATTATTTCTCAGCTACCTATTTCCTGAATGATTTTATTTAATTTTATTTTCTATATTTTTTTTAAAGTATTTCTTATTTGGTATTTTGGTTCTTGTTTATTCGAGATGGTGGGAGTAGATCAGCACTACTAACTATCAAACGACCTTTTTGCGTTGTTGTCAAGACCTGTTTTTGATCCTTGATTTTTTTTTTTTTTTTTTTTTGTGTCTGTTAGCTATTATGTCCTTGATTCCAGATTACTGTTATTACTGTCCCACCAAAAAAAAAAAAAAAAAAAAAAAAAGACGAGCGTGGTGATTGTTCGTTCCTGTACAATGATTTCATTCGACACGGGAGAGTAACAGCGATCAGGGCCTTAAGGCAGTTAGCTCGCCTTTTTTCCTTTTCGCAAAAAAAAGGTATATCGGGAATTACGTCGTAGTAGTAGTAATTCGAAATAAAGTGAAAAGTGAAAAGGATTTATGAAGCTTTTTTTGCGAAACGAAATTGGATACACAGCAACGAAGAAAAAAAAAAGCTTGGGCTTTGGTTGATCGAAGCATTCCAGGTATCGGTGATGATGGACCGGGCAGAGAACCGAAAGAGATGAATAAACAGAGATGATGAATATCACTGTAGCTTGAAAATCGAAAGAAACGGCGTTTGAACGATTTTCGCAAGGCGATAGCTATGGGAGTTCATGCCTTGTGCGGACTTCCCTGCCGCTTAATTTTTCTTCTGCTTCTTTCCGAGAGGATTCAATCCGTAGAATTTATAGGGCTCTCAATCCAGTAGTGTATTGGAAAGGCAAAAATACCGATAATAAGTGGTCAGTTACGGCCGGCAATTTTGAACAGTGGCGAAATATCAATGATACTGATGCTCTTAGCAGAAAAATATACGCAATAGAAGCTAAAATAATGGTCTCGAAAATAGACATTGGACCCTTATCTGTGGAGCTTCCTTTTTGATAAATACCTAGGTCTACTCGTAATATTGTATGCTTTTTTCTTTTTGTTTACAACCAAGTGAGATACGCCCGCTAAAAAACAACACGATACGGACGACGAACGCAAAAGCAGCGTGGCAGCAGGCGTCTTGCCTTGATGGCCTTCGGTATATAATGCCCGAGGCGGAAATTACGTGCGACCCTTCACATAGGGATTTTATTGGGAAGTGTGGGTGTGGAATACAGATCTGTCGTTTCCAAGAAGACACTCCTTGCTCGTGCATCATCTGTAAGATCGTCGAAAGCAAAGTAAATATGTTTAAGGCGCAAGAATAGGGATACGGTGAACCTGCTTTTTTTGCAGTGGAGATATTTTGGTTGAGATTCAAATTGATCTGCTTTGTGTATTCGAAAAAACGATCTTCCGCCTTTAGCTCTGTTCAGCAAATCATCTCATTCCTTCTTTTCGGTGCTTGCTGACATCCAACGAATGGATATTATCCTCCATCGACTTGCTGCTTAGAAGTTACCTATTATATCATACTTTCCTTTCGAAAAATAAGAGATGAAAATAAAATAAAATAATAGGATGGCACAGCATCTTATACGATATTGGGAAAAAGCTCAGAAGGATTCAGTTCATGTCACAGAATTTATCCCAAATTTATGTGGAATATTTTAGAATTGATTGAATAATGAAATTTTCGAAAGGAAACCTGGGGGCAAAAAAAAAAAAGCGAACTTGCAAAGAGGCTTATAGTAGCAAGGCGCGGAGATGCTGGTTAGTAGCCTATTCACACTGCGGTTGAGTATACCGAGCCTTGGATAAAAGAAGAACCAGTAAAGGAGGCACGAGCGTTAGCTCTCTGCGAAGCTGTAAGGGTCCTCCTACATGTTCCTTCGTTTTTTCCTTGACATCTGAACAGTAATTCACCAGGAATATCTCTGCGGCGTTGTGATGACACTTTGCTTGGGATATCCACTTTAAAAAGAAAACTCTCTTTGAGGCACTTTTTTTCAGGAAGTATATTTACTAGCATCCTTGGTAGGTTTCTCCAGCATCGACGATTATCCTCGTCCCTTTGGTGGAGCATTGGAGAAAAAGGTATTTAAAAAGAAAAAAAGTTAAATGCGGAATCTGGGGAGGCGTTGCAAGGCGAGACCTGCGTAATTCCTCCACGGAGAGGCTTTCGCTACCGGTTCACGTTACAACTTGGTGGCGCCGCACCAACATTAGCACGTATGTAAGAATGCAGTTGCTTGCACACGCAAAAAAGAAAAGGGAAGCTAAAGCTAAAAGGCACAAAATGAGCACACACTAACATCATCGCCCTGGATTATGATGTCGTGAGTAGTAAAGGGCATGAATTAATGTCTCTTCCCGAAGCTTGACTTACGTGAACCCTTAAAGCTTTTAGTGCAATAAAGTGAGAACTTCGAGTATCAGCATCGTTATCAGACGTCAATTCTCAATGGTTGGGTTTTCTCTAGTGAGATATTTTCTATTTTTTTTCCTTTGTTGGGGCTTCGGTACTCGGTACCTGTTTTTTCCTTGGAAGAAAAAAAGTGTGACATTTGATATCATCGTCGACGTCAAATGATTACATCGATGACTTGTTATCCGTTTCGGAGAGTTCCTGTTTTTTTTTTTTTTTTTTTTTTTGACCAATATTTTCTAAATTTTCTCTCCTTTTAGTCCTCTCGATATTTTTTTTTTCTATTTTACGTTTTTAAATTATTATTACTGTTTTGTTTTCAGCTGTTTATTATATAAATATTTTTCCTTTCATTTTAGGAATCTGCTCTAACGTGCAATGACGATAGGGCAACCCGCCTCCTCAGCTCCTTGATTTGGCGAACTCTGTAGCCGCGTGCGCTGTATGACGAAAGCGATTCCATTTGAGTGCTTTTTTCTCCCTCCCATCCCGTTATGCGTTGTCTTGAAAATAGCGGGTTGACGTTGAAAGAGAAGGAAGTTGGGGCGTTCAGCACTTTTTTTAAAAAAACATATACTCAAAAAGAAAGCTAGCAGAGGTATTAGTGAGCCTTTGTGATTTCAAAGAATCGGAAAAAAAGAGAGAGATAGGAATTCGTCAATGGAGAAACTGAAAATATCCATGATTGAGAAAAAACGCCATCGTAACAAAACTGTCCCTATTTTTAAAACCTAGCAACTTGAAAGTAGTGTTCACTATTTCAATTTGGGATTAGCTCAACGTTTCGTTTCTTTTATAAGTAATAGTAAGAAACGGCAACTTTCTTTTAATACCTGACTTTTTTTTTGTGTTTAACCTCTTTGCCTTCGTGTTATACTTTTTTTATACGTGCGATGATGCTGGAGGAGATACCTTATGATGTGTGTGGCTTTTTTTAATACCACCGTTTTCGTTTAGAACGGACGTCTTGGTCGTCTTGGATTGGTGTATTAATTGGCGAAAAATGGCTTGAAGGAGCCGCAAAGAAACAAGCCATCCAAACGCCATCTTTTCATCCTTTTTCTTTTTCACCCCTATTTTTCGATAAGAATAAACGTCTATTCTATATATGTACGTGCAGTGAATAACAATACTTACTTTTGCCCGTTGCCCTCTGTTATCAAAATGTCCGTGGCGTCTATTTGTCGCTTTTTTTACTGTTTTGTGGGGTCCCTGGAGTTTTTTTTTTTTTTTTTTTTTTTTTTTTTTCCTTTTTGCAAGCCATCTTTCGTCCTCTAATTTCAGCTGATATTAGCTATCAGTCCTGCTAAGTATTATTAACTGTTTTACTCCACATTTTGTCAACAGGGCAAGCCTTCAAGCCACGAACGCAATTCAGTTTGAACTTTGACTCAAAGTATTTCGCTATACCGGATTATACCCACTTCCCCTAGCCTTTTCCTCTTGACACAACGCCAAAGAGGAGGATTATAAGGAGTGAACGAAGGGGGTTTTCAGAGAAAGGGCTTGTTCTGTCCTCTCTTAGCGAACGGAACACAGCAGTAGGAGCCGAAGCCTTTCGTCCAACGACGTGTTGACACTCGTGTATAGCTGTCTCAATACTCCAGAGCAGAGGCAAAAAAGCCAAAAGATTTGGACCCCCACATCCTTTACCTCAACGCAAAACGAACCTAGTCGTTCTGGGGTTAGTACTTCTCAAGTGCTTAGTATTCGTCATTATCTTAGGTACCTTGTGCAGAAGCGTCCCCTCACACGGAAGGAACAGAAAAATGCGAAAAAAAAAAAAAAAAAATTCGCTTAAGTAATATAGAAAACAGTCGAAACTAAAGAGAAGTAGTTAGTCAGAAATGATCAATAATTAGACAGGAGTCCTTTGGGGGCTCATATACCATTATAGAATGTACTACTACTATTCTCGTGATTCTTGTTATAAAAGCTATAGGTGTTGTCAAAGCTTCCTGCTATTTGCGAGTTATAGTTAGCGGTTAATAATTAGTACACAATAATATCTGCAAAAAAGAAACCATTGTAGCGTAGTATCACAGCATTGCAATCGGAAATACGGGAAGGGTATGCGTCATAGCTTATTGTTATGAATCGGGTCGCGTTTTAAAAAAAAAAATAATAGCGGATGTGTGGCAAAGCGGTATTTTCCACTTTCCCCCACTGTGAAACAAGATTGAAAGGAGCACACCTTTTCGGAGGACAACCTTGTTATTTCACTACTCCCTTTAAATTTTTAATTATTATTTTTTTTAATTATTATATTGAGCTTACTCTCTTTTCTTGGGATTTCTTTTTTCGTGTTATCCTAGTTTTCCGACGAGGTCTGCAGCCGGTTGAAAAGCTCCATTGAGATACCAGAATCTGGTTACTCAGAAATTTCGTGAATGTATCCTCAAAGTTGAACCTTCTCCGCAAATCGAGCTGTTTATCGCTAGGGCAGAGCTCGATAAAACGCGCTCACCTGTTCTAAACCTTAAACAAAAATTCAGAAACTTTGTGCCGGCCAGCTCGCCGTTTAAGTTGGCCTCAGAAGTATAGTCCGAAAGCTCGTATCCGTTTGCCGTCTCAAGTCTTGGAAGGAGAAAAAAATCAAAGGCTAGGAAAAAAAAGGAAGACTTTTTTTGACTAGTAGTAATCTGATTCTCCAGGTGCATTCGAAATCCCAACGTTCGCAAAATTATCCGGGAACGGGTTTTGCGCTTTGGCCTGCTGTTTTTCTTGTTGACAATTTACTCTTTTAAGTCTGTTATACGGATTGGCACGACCTTACTAAGAACTAAGCCAGAAAGAAAACCATTGTACGTACGTTTCCACGTACTATGACGCCCTTCAGCAGGAGAGCCCAGCAAGAGCTCTTTCTTCGGGCTACGAGGAAGCCCAGCCGTGAACCCTAGGCTGCTTTGCCAAAAGGCTTTTTTACCCCACTATTTCTTTCACCCGCTCGCGCCGTTTTGCCTTCTTTCATCTCTCAGGCAAAATTATCCGTAAAAATCAAGATTGATTGCTACGATTTTTGCTTTCTAAGGACCTTGAATGCGTTGAAGGGAATCGAATCTTACTCACAGCATCAGTCGTCGGCGTAATAAGTCGTTTTTTAAATTTCTTCGGGAATGATTCAATCTTGCCTTGAAGCGTTGATAATACTAGGCTGAATTGCGAAGTAGTAATTCTTCATCAAAGAGCGGGATGAAACACTGCGTAGTAGGTAATAAAGAAACATTTTGGAAGCATATACCCTTCTCTTGCATGTTACCAACGTTTTGTTTGCAAGTGATGGAAATAGAGATCTAGGCAGAGACAATTTCGGCAAATAATCAGCACATGTCCTCAAAATTTCGGCCTGAAAAAGGTAGAAAATCAACAGGTACAGTGATAGCTGCATCCGCGTTTAGACAGCAACTGCAAAATATTAAAAGGATTATTTATTAGTGTGCACGTGCACTTGGCGTAGGCAGTGATGTTGGCGAGGTGAGGATTCATCCTTATCTAACCTTCATCTTAACCCGTCTCATTTCGGGGACGGGCGGGGAGCAAGTGGGTCGCGTATAAGGCGTCGATTGAGGGATAATTCACATGAATCTCCGACTAGGCATCGGTAACGGCTGGCGGCTGAGCGGTCAAGAGAGGGTGCGGAAAATGTCCTGAAGGCAGCAAAATAGGACCCCGCCCGCTCGTGCATCTGCCGCCCGTGCGTGCTTGCGCAAAAGGGGTGACCCCAGTTCACAAAATAATATTTGGGGGAAAAAGATATTTCAATCCAAACGTGGCTTACAGGGAGACGGAGATTTGTCTCGATTGTTTTTATTCGATAATTTTTGCATATGTCAGTGGTTCAGTTCAATAATAAAATCTTAGCATCTGCCTACCCCTTGTCTCCGCAATTTGGGGGAGCGTGATTTCGTTTCTCAACAACCGTAAGGCTATTTTAAATTTTTTTTTTTTTTTTTTTTTTAATTGCGGACGGAGCATCGTGAGGACTTTTTATTATTTTCTCCGTTATCGATAACTTAAATAAAATTGTCGCTGCCTATAAATATTATCGACTCAACGAGATTAGACAAATGAAAATCATATTTATAAATCTCGCCTTAATGACATCAAAGTATCTAAGTGCGAATAATCGCGAAAATAAATTATTAGAGATTACTGAATGTTTCTTCGCAAAGAATTAGTGTGCCCTCGTCCTTTCTGATAGGAGCCGAATTGCTTGGCCAGTGGTCACTTACCGCTTAGCACTTGTCACCTTGGCTTCCGTTGCAGGGAGCACGCCTGTCATAGGGGGTTCGTTTAAAGAGCCCCTTGTAGACAAGCCGGGGGAGTTTAACCAGCCGCCGGGACAGGACTTGGACATGACTCGAGAGAGCTCTTGCCTTCTTGTTCTTCTTTGGCTTCGACCGTTTCATCCAGAAGTGGATATACCAATTAGTATCTAATATAGCGTAATATTCTGCAAGGAGAGCCAAAATGTGACTTCTCTTTTCGCGATTTAGAATCGCGCCAATAATTGTATCAATAATCATGGAGAGAAAACAAAAAGCATCTTTGTTTTACTAAGTTTGCAGTGTTTCCTTAAGAGTGGCTGCCTAGATCCTATATAATAAAATGAAAATTATCAGCACCAAAGCGTCAAGGGGAACTTATAGAAGTGATCGTCGTATAGGGAGAGAACAGATTATTTCCCCAAATAGTCGCAGAGCAGAAAGCCATTACGGTGAGAGATGCCCTTCTGTCGCCAAGAGACGCCTCCGATCGATTTCACACATTCGAAATCATGAATCTTCCTTGAAATAAAACAATTAGACTTTCCTGCCAAAAAGCGTTACAGAAAGTGGAGTGTGCTAATTCTTTTTTTTTTTTTTTTTTTTTTTTTTTTTGCTGTATAGCACCCCTCCTGTTCGATTTTTTTGGCTTGCCTGCTAATTTTCCTATCCTGGGAGAGGCGTTAGGCGTGCACCAGGATCGTGACCATTTGGCGTTCGCTTGTCGGCGCCTCATGAACGCCTCAACGGAAGCGAGTCTTAGATTGGCCGAAATTTGAATTGCTGAAGTATTTTGTGCATACTAGGCTGTAGAGAATCTTTTATAATAATCTTTCTTTTTTCATCTTGGCTTTACCATCCCGAAGCCCTAAAAAGCCATTAAAACAATTAGATATCAACCGTTCACGAACCCTGTTAATGAAAAAAAAAAGGCCCGATCAATTGTCTCACCTTTAGCATCAAATTATATTTCAGCTCAACCCACGAGCTACAGCTAGCTGTTTAACTTTAAACCCCTATTGTTTTCTACCTCCTTTTTTTTTTTTTAAGTGGCCCAGTTGAGAGCTTTACCAAGTGCCGGTAGTCAGCTCTAATTTGTATTTTACGTAAAATATTATTAGCTGGGCATGTCAAGTAGACTATAATAATACCTCATTGATTATTGGAAATATATATCCGGTAGGGCTGCACTATTTGGTTGTAGAATACCAGTAATCTAAATAAAATAAAATCGCCTATTTCCATGGAACTAGCTCGGTGAGGACTTGCATGGGAATTCTGAGGACTTAGAAATTTTCGATCCCTTGCGTGTTAAAAGATTAAAATAATAATAATAATATAATAATAAATAAGAGTAGAAAATTAAGTATATTATCGTACGCGCCACCAGAAATTCTTATTCGTGAAAGGTAAAAAATAATATTTTTCGACACTCCCAGGTTCGTCTAGATTCTCGGATAACTGAACAGCGAAAAGGAAGAAAAACGCCACCTACATCATACGTGAACAGAACCATCACGGTACTTTCGCCAGGATATTTTACGAGGCGTCCGTACTGAAGGATGTTCCCCCTAAATAGGAAAAAATAAGAAACGAAACGAAACCGCAGCCATCGCGATATTAATCAAAAAAAAATTCTGTGAGGGTAAGGTGGGGGTCGCCCCCGGTACAGTAAACACCAAAAACCGTGTTGGAGGTGCTTGTGTATTTTTTTTTTTTGAAACGCCAAGGACCTTCGGAAGAATACTCTGTTGGTGTTCTGCCCAAATAGGATCCCTTGTTCCTATAGAAAAGGAAGGCGCTTTCCTAGATTTTCAGGGTTTTTTAGACCACTCGACTTCTTGGGTAGTGCTCAATATCAAGAGATGTAGATGAGGATTCAACCTAGACAAATCGAGCAACAACAGTCAGAATGGTTAAACGCCCGTAATTGGATTTGATGTTTTTGATCCTTTTCTTTCCGACGAGTAAGATGGGAAGAAATTTCTCTCAAGTGGAGCATGTATATATATCTGCACAGAAAAGATACAGGTTGTACTCCACTTCTTTTAAAAAAGCATAGGTCAAAATGAGATAGCGCAAATGCTCACGACGGTCCATATAGGTCCAGATTAAGTTTGGACACAGCTGAAGCGTTGTAGTGGGGAAAGGGAAGAATGCAGAAAGTGTCAGACCGGGATAACTAGGTAGCTTGAGGATGGAAGGGCGATGGGAGGTTGAAAAAACTGTATATTAAAAAAAAAAAAAAAAAAAAAAAAATGAGACGCCCACATTCCTGCACCGAGGAGATATAAACTTACATTAAAAAAAAGTATGTGAGCACTTCGCCGAATCAAAAACTACTGTAAGAGCCGTATGTAACTGTCTAGCACGAGAAGAATTTTCCGATTGCAACTCAAAAATTTGCTTTTTCAGTTGCGATAGCTTTCATCGTAGCGGATTCTATCGATTTTGAGTTAATTCAGATGCTTGTTCTCGGGACTTGGGGAAAGCAGCGTTTCATGGTGCTAGTTCTGTGTTGATTTTGAAAAAGAGAAATTTGAGGCGAAAGGATCGACGAAGTAATTGTTGAATTCTCAAGTTCTAGAGCTCAACGGCCAGCGAGAGAAACGTGAACATCTGCAGTATCAAGGAGAACCTGAAAATCTCTAGCAGCGTAGATCCTCGAAACCCTGCTGACCCACCAATTCAGCTTCGGGTTCGGCGTGCTGTCTTTCTTTTGGTACGCTAAGGCAGAATATCAAACCACAAGTACCATACAATCAACCGATTCCTCCAAACATAAATATATCTGTATTCTTTATATTCTCTTTGGCGGAAAAAATTTAATAGATAAATAAAAAGGAAAAAGACGTAGGTCCGCAGGATGCATACCTCTTGTGTAGTCCGATTTCCAGGTTTTGACAAAAGCCAACCTTTCAAACGAGTGACTTGGAAATAATCGAGCTTTCCGGTTGTGTAATGTGAAATCTTCCAACTGTAATGGGTGAAATGTATCTTCACAAGACTCACCACTGAAATTTCTCTCTAGCCGCTGTCCAGGACTGACCCGCAGAATTATTTGCAATATAATTTGGTGGTTCCCGTTTTCTTTCCGGTCGAATGGAATTTGGGGATGTTGGAGCTCAACAAAATTTCTTTCATGAAGACGAAGCAAAGCCGTAAAACTGTGATCCGATGCAGAGAAAATGGCTCAGGAGCAGACCTCTGCCTGTGCTCTCCGTTCTTTTCTAATTCAAACAAATAATAATAATAATAATAATAATAATAATAATAATAAATAATAATAATAATAATAATAAAGAGAGTAAAATTCTATTAGCCTTTCATCCTTTTTTTTTTTTTTTTTTTGTTTTTTGTGAATTTCCCGCACAGAGCTCCGAATGTATCGCCGGTAGCGGATTGTAGTTGACAAACCTTTTCTTATTCGTCCGCGGAATTTTCTTGTTTCTCGCTTCGTCCTCCTTAAGTGCGATATCCTCCAATTCCTGGTAAGAGAGAAAATTTTATATTATTCAGTATTCGTGGCGAAACGGTGGCTGTATACTAACTAAGGAGCTATATATGTAGGGTCTTTTTAACCTCTTTTTTTTTACACGGATAATGCGGGTACAACCTCGCTTATTTTGACAGAATCGGCTTACCTGGTGAAGGGCTTGCTTCTTGAGGCGAGATAAAAATTAAGTTGCAAGCTAGAAAAAAAAAAAAAAGAAAAAAAAAAAAAGTCTCCAATACCAGGCTTTCATTCCCTCTCCCATGCTCCTTTTTCGCTCAGTTTCTTCAAAAAGAGAAAAGGGATCCATCTTTGTGGGCTTTTCTCTCTTGCGGAAAGTATATTATATTGGAAGGGATTGGTGCCAGGTTGATGGTGCAATGCCTGCCTCTCGCTTCGACCAAACAGTCGTCCCGCTGGACGCCATGGCCCTCTTGCATTTCGTGCAGCATGTTCGTGTTTATTTTTAAACCTTACTAACATGAGAAAAAGAGGTCGCTTTTTGTGTTGCTTGCAGTTGGTGGCGCAGACAAGAAATGAAGGAGGGATGGGGGGAACAGGCGTGATTCCAATTGCAGCTTTGCTAGCAAAGCTAGCAACGATAACTAATCGGAATACGTACGTTCTTCCCTATCTCTCACAGCAAAACATAAATCCGAGCGTTTAAAGTTGGCAACAACGGTTTCTTCTTCCTGTGGATAAGATGAACAAGGATGACGTACGTACGATATTTGCGAAGTACCTTCGAATGGCTGCCTTTTCCTGCTGTTGAGCTACTCTGCTGGTGGAGTGAATGCTTGCTTGATTGAAGAAGTTGAAGAGATAAGATAGAAAGGGATCCTGGCTTTGGTGAGAAGATAATTTATTTTCTTTTTCTTCGGTAAAGGTTCGCGGCGGGCCTGAGGTATTCCCCGCGTGACAACTATTCTTAAAAATGGAAGGGCTCGAAGCTCACACGGTCTTTTTTCCCTTTTTTTTTTTTTTTTTTTTTTAAAAAAAAATATGTATACAACGAAGTATCGTTCTTTGTATTTTATTTTGTTCCTGCTTTGTTTATTTCATACTTTGTTTATTTCATACTTTCACAGATAAGTTATACAACTTCTCCTACTAACTTATACCTTCCTTGATATACATATTGCTTTGTTCGAGATATTCTGCAACTCGATGCAATAATATGTGGTTGGTTCTTTCTGGCTGCGCTCGGCCACGAAACCGACCCCAGCTTTCTTATATCGTGATAGTACTAGTAATACAACTAGTAAGTATTTAACTGAATTCGATATTCACGAGGATTTGAAGATTGAAAAGGCGGTTCGAGGCTCTATCTTCTTTTGAACAAAAGATAGAGGAAAAAAGATCGAATTCACGAATGATGCATCCTTACATGATACATATCCTTACATGAACATCCTCTTATTTTCGAAGATGGGATATTATTTTCATAATATTATGATCATTATTCTATAATATACATGCGCAGAAATTAATTTTGAAGTTAAACTCCGTTTGAAGCTCTATTTTTTTTTTTTTTTTTCCGAAAACCTCTTCGGCGACCTTAACCTCGAATATAGCCAGCCACTCATGTGCAAGTGTGCGAAAAATACCGGATTTCTTTTTGAACGATTACTATCGCAAGTCTTCTTACTACAAGGGAGAAGAGAAGGTCATGAAAAAAGAAAAAATCAAGAGTTTTACTGTTTTCGGAGAAAGGAAAAAATTCGGAGTCTGCATGCATGAACAGCTCTGATCTGTGATAATTGTTTGAGAGATTTTTTTTTCCTATTTTGAATATATTTCGTAGAAATATATATCTACTCAACTCATTAAATAAGAATATTAGGAAATATAATACTTCTTCTGAGCTCTTCGCTAAAAAGGGAGGAGGTGGATACAAAATGGGTGGAAATGTTTTCATTTACTCAATGGTGTTGTCCATGAAGGCCCAGGCTCTCTGAGCAGGATGAAATGATTTTCAAAGATCAACCGCAACGTGGGCGTCCAACCTTCTCTATGTTTTCCACTTCGGAAGGTTAATTCGGAATCCTCTTTCTGTTAACGATATATTCCGGCTATTTCATTTCTCTTATTATTATTACTTTCTTTTTTTTTTAAAAAAAAAAAAAAATATTTGTTTTAGCTTTCTGCAAAGGCAACATTGTTTGCAGCCATTTTCGAACCGCTGGATACCACCAGATGATGTGTGATATCTAATCTATTTCGTGACAGGCCACCAGGCCGCCAGGCGGCAGGCCTAGCAACATCCTGTCATGTTTTTCCTCTTAGGCTAATACGAAAACTCGTGAGTTGTGCTTGAATTAAAATAGAATACTTTTTTTTTTTTTTTTTTTTTTTTTCAATTTAGGAGATGTAGAGTAAGAGTGGAAGGAAGTGGAATACAGCTTATTGCTAACGAGAACCTATCATCCAGCAGTATGCATCTCCCAAGGGGGGAAACTCGCCGTCGCGGTGAGATACCGATTTTGGATTCTACAGTGCGATAGCGCAGTGCAGTCATGAAAAAAAAAACATTTAAATCTCGACTGATAATGCTTCCTGTGCTCTTCTCGAGATGAATGGGGTAATCCCTAATGGCATCTCCTCGAACTTGAGTCGGCATACATGCAGAGAGAGTAGTATTCGGGGCAGGTGTGCCTTACACTGAAACGGCTTTTTCGTACACACCCTCCCCATCCGGTGGTGACAGCCTTCGAAAAAATAATTTGATACCGGGGGTTGTGCATATTGCATATATATTATGTTATGTCAGCTGCGTATGTTTCGAAACTTACAGGTTGCATGTTAGAAGGTGCTTGCTTCCATGAAGAGAAATACGTTTTCCAGAAGGAGATTATCTGACAGCTGCATTTCTTCACATTTGCCTCTTGGTTTTGAGGGTGGTTGGATGAAATGGTTTCGCGGCAGTGCAGATGTCAAGATCTTGTAGCTATTTGGCTGTATACCATCTGCAGGAAGTCGATTGTTACGTGGTTGATCCCTGTATCGTGAAAACTTTTCGCTGGTATCTACTTCATCTCGTGCTTTTCTGCAAAGGATCCCGCTGATGATCCTTCAGTTGACCATGTTTACCCGAGCCTTGTCCCTTTTTCTCGAAACATTCTTTCGGAGATTTTCACTGTTGCTTACCCCTTTCTAGTTTGTCTCCGTTGAATAACAATTCAAAATTGTAAGCTAAAAACAATAAAAGAAGATTGGATGACTCCTGCTCCTTTAAATCCTCTGAAAAAAAAAAAAAAAAAAAAAAAAAAAAGTTCTAGACGCAAGTGGGGTCCAGCGCGTAGCTTTTTTTGAGATTGTTTTGTTCGCCGATCACCTCTTTTAGGCTCACTACTTTCCTATTACGAGATATTACAGATAATTTTAAAGAAGACTATAGACTATTTTTTGTGCCGTTCGGCGACTCCTTTGGTGATAGATAATTGGCTGTTTTGTAGTCTGCTTGAGGCCAACAGTTTGTGATATACAGGATGTCGTCCGATGCAGAAGGTTGGCTAATCCTCGAATGAGAATAGTTGTATACTTGAAATTGAAGAATTAAGGGTAATCCGACCTATAACTAAATCCTTCAGAATATTTTGGGGAGCCAGAGCTCGATGCGAGCCTGAGTATAGAGTTGTGGATGTGGAATTTTGCTAAGAACCTTTCAGTTCGTTACTAGGAGCACCCTATGTCTCTAGCTAACGTTTTCAGTATTACAGTGTAGTAGCTTGTTAATTGGACAGAAGTAGTCCAGCCAGTGTACGAACGCTCTTGTAAGCCTTGTGTCGCTAGGTACGATGATATCAGGCCAGAAACCATCCTTTGATCTTTCTTGTAGATCGGACTTATAATTTGATAAGAAGGACTGTGTCTGTGTAGTAGGTGGTCATCAAAGGATCAAACAAATACTATAGGAGAATTCAAAGCTGCTGAGCTGCCTTCAGACAACTAAATTAAACAGAATCGGAGTCGCAGCCCAAATCCACCCCAATGTTATAGCTTATCTAGAATAACATGACAACCGGAAATTCTAAAATATACCGTAAGAGCTGCCTGTTTCTTCTATAACATCTCCCTATAGTTCAAATTTGTCTATTATTATTGACTAACTTCATAGGCCTGTGTGGTCTGTAATCTATAAGTATATAAAAACGAATATCTAACAAGCACAGGCATACATCTTTCTATTAGATATCGATTCCACAATACATCGATACTACCAATATCACTCTGCATACACTATCGGGATTATCCACTTATTTACAAAACACGGAAGGCCCTTTTTCAATTTTGCAACGCCTAATTTTATCATGCCAATTCATTCAACGTCTTGGGCTTTAAAACATGAAATGGTCAAAGTCTACTGTTAACCCACCATACTTAATCGATAACTGGCTCAAAGGATAATTAAGAAAATCAAGCAAGAGTTGCTTGACCATCAAATGGAGCATGACGCTGCGCATTAAACGGATAGCCAACTTAGTTCCCTCTTATTGGGATTTACGGAGCCTCTGCAATTAAAGGCTAGGCCTGAAACGCAATTGACTTTATATAGGAACTGACTGGCGGCCTCCTTGGGCCATCTCTTTCTTTCATGATCTTATTTGGGTTTTCCATGCCAAAAATGATTACAACGCGATTAGGCTAAAATTTCCTACATATATCTAGCTAGAGGATCGAATCAAAACAACCGCTATGTGCTTGTCTGGGTCCCCTTCTGTGGGATTGAGACCGGTTATGGTTCATTTAAATCAATATAAAACAACATCGCGTATCGCAAGCAGAAACGAGTCTTATAACCCTCGTTCCTTTCACCATCCATCTTTATAATAAGATTTCAAATTTCAATACCTTAATAATTCAAAATATTTGCCAACGGATTTGTTCTGATTCGTTCCCTTTGGTATCAATATTTGATATTCGGATAGGCGAAACGTTTCACAAGACTGAAGTGGCGGCGCGTGTGGCGGTACTTTTCTTTTTCTTTGTTTGGTCGGCTGTCAGCCCCTTTCGCTTGGCCTGCTGACTAAGTGGGAGCCTCGGGACCTCTCCAAATAGGAAAGGCCCGCGCCCTTCTACGACGTAATAAAGAAAAAATAAAATAAATATTATTAGCAGAAATGGTGGAGGTATGAGAAGTGGGAGTGAGTGACAAGCAGGAAAAAAAAAAAAAAAATAAAAAATAAAAAATAAAAAAAAAGGTAGGTGGGTAGAGTGACTTCCCTGGCCAGCCAACCACAGCGTTGAAACAACTCACATCACTTTCCAAGTTGCTTTGACAAGTAGTTAGCAGTAAAATAATATCATCATCGTCCTTTCTGTATATTTCTCTAACATCTTTCTTCTTCTTCTTCTTCTAACCTCCACTTCATAATAGGACAAAAGAACAAAGAGAGAGATAGAACATATTCTAGGAAACGAAAGCTGCCTTTCTTCTTCATCCAGGAAGCTATATTTCTTATCGTCTGTTCTCTCGTATACAGCTACATATACAGCTTTCCCCCCCGCATCTCTCTTTCCAGAACTTGGACAAAAAAAAAAAAAAAAAAAAAAAAAAAAAAAAAAAAAAACCCGCATACATAGGATCTTTCACATATCGACTCTTCCTTGGATCTTCCTTCCAACTCGGCAGTAGTAGCAGCCTTGGTCCTGGTCTCGAAAAAAAAAAGTTTCTGGTTCCTAGATGATGCCTCCTCGGGCTGGAGCCGTCATGAGCGCGGCGACCCCTACGATCAATACTTGAGCGCTGTGGGCCGGATACGTATTCAAATGGAGGCAGTCGCCGTCGAGCAAAGTCCGTGCACGTTGACGGACCGACTGCTTCGATGCCAAATCTCAGCCGCGTCCCCGTCAATCCCTTCGAGTTCCCATGGTCGCCCAGTATCAGAGCTTCGTGCACGGAGGTGAACTCCCGCCGTTAAACTTGACTGGAGGCGGCGGCGGCGGCGGCGGATTCCCCGCTATGGGTGAGCCAGGTCACCTCTTCATCCAGCCCAGCAACCTCCACACTTCGCTGCCGGGTATGTAACTTCACCGGACGTCGCTTTTCCGCCAGCACCACCTATGCCTTCGGATTATCCGCCTTACGACTACGGTGCTTCTTATCCACCAGTACCACCTCCGGGACACTCGAATTCGCCCCCGCCGCACATGTTCGCTGGAGGGCAGAGATATTCAGGTATGCAAGTCACAATCCACGGCATGGAGATCCAGCACTTCCTGATGAAGTTGCCGAGGATGTTGGAGTACATGGTTCTCGTCCCGTGCCCGAATAGATTTCCTGTAGCGGCAGCGAGGCCGAAGATGGGATTGGAGCTTGTACGTGTCCCCCCGGCGTCAACACCGGACTGGACAAGTAAAGCAGCGTTGTACAAGTGTTCGGAGTGCTCTTTGCCGCTTTTAGTTCATGCTGTCATGTGGATTCCGACGCTGTTGCCCGAAGATGGAGCCCGCCATTAAACTTGAGTGCGGCCACATCGTCGGGCTTCATTGCATGCAGAAGAAGGACTACTACGGTGAATAGGAATCACCGAAGGCCTCCGAATCTTCTTCAGCAACATCATCAACAGCTTCTCCAACAACAGTATCCACATCGCCATCTTCTTCCTCATCATCATCTGCTACTGCTTTCGACCCGAATACAATTACTGCAAAATGCCCTCTGTGCCTGAGAGAGGTTAAAGAAGTGAACATGTTTTTGTTAACAACATGCTTGACAGGACACGGCGTTCCCGGTCCGGATATTCGCCTGTATTTCCAGCCGACGACGACGACGATACTTACTCCGAAGGTCGGCAGCACAGGCATCTGCCGCGTGCACACAGGGAGTCGACGGCTAGAAGACCTCGGGCTCCATCCATGCACACTGGCATGACACCGCCTATGTCGAACATCTCCCTTCCATCTTCAGGTTCGGGCGGTTACCCTCCGAATCATCGGCACAGCGCTGCGAAGGCACCTTGACGAAATATTCCAATTCACCGCCACCTTCCCCGCGCCGCCGCCGATCCACACCACAACAACCAAAACAGGCCGCCGATCCACCACCACCCAACCTCCGACCCTCCAGAGCACTATTATGGTAACGAAGTTGTTCCGGCGGGACCTCCTCGGGAACACCGCCGCCACCGTCCCAAAGGGTCGTCCCGCGGTCGCTCTTTCAATGACAGGGACTGGGAATCGTCGTACGGCGACCCGAGATTTTCGGCACCGAGTTTGCACACCCCTGAGTACGAATTAGGTCCAGGTGCAGGATACGACAACGGATACTTTTACGATCAGCCGCCGCCCCCGAGCACCAACACGAAGAACGACAATCGCGTCGCCGTCAGAAGAGCAGACCAGGTTCTCCGGTCTCGGAACCTGCGAGGAGGTCGAAATCGATATCTGCACGGCCGCGGCCTGCCGATATTATCACGGACCGGCCGATGATGGTCGGCGGCGGGGTTGGCAGCGGGAGATTACCGCCACGGCAGGATAACTACGATCGCCCGGCGACGAGTGGCAGTATTACGACGACATGTACACACCCAACTATCCGCCTCAGTATCCACCGCAGCAGTATTCGCCGCAGCAGTATCCGCCACAGTATCCACCACAAGCTCCTCAGGCTCCCCCGCAACCCTCGCCGCAGCAGCCGCAGGGCATACTGAAGAACAAGCGATCGGATGAGAAAGCGCCTAATCCCCGGGTATCCTAAAGAACCGACCAAGGACTCCACCTTCTGAAAGGCTCGGACCACCGACCGGCGGTACTCCGAGCAACAATAGCAAATCTCCGTCGCCGAAGCCACCTCCGCGTCCCAAGTCGTCTATGGAATCGAAGGCCCCAACAATAACTGGCGAGAAGTTGCTGGTGTTCAGCCAGGTAATACGTTCGTTCGCCCTGACCTCATGCGCGATGGCCAAGTTTGGCCTTTGCAGTGAGGCCGACAACGATAATTCCCACAACAGCTTGCTGAGACTGGACTGCGGCCATGGTTTCCACGAGGATTGCCTGAGGACATCGATCGCGGCCAAGGAGAGGGTCGGCTCTGCTGAAGTCAACCTCGATCAGGACAAACTCTGGTGCGATAGGTGTCGGGATTATTTCGGGAAGAGGGCTGGTCAATAGAAAGAGCGGGAGTATTTGGTTTTAATTTGTTCCAGGTTTGCATTTTAAGTTTTTTCTCTTTCGATGATTAATAATGACACATTAATATTGCAAGTAGCTTTTTTGATGTAAAAGTCAAAGAGCCTTACTTACTACGTTTGATATCATCCTCGTTTTTTGCTCCCACACTTTACTAATTTGTTCAGATCTCGTGGCAGTAGTAATATACCGCTTCGAAGATGCCAATCTCTCATGTAATTTGCCGCGAAAAAAATATCCCCTTTTTACTTTTCTTTCCTTTTCTATATATCTTGCATTCATGCCATGGCAATGACTATTATAAATGCGTTTGTTTGTATTTTTTTATTTTTTATTTTTTATTTTTTTTTTTTAGCACACACCTCACTGCATCCTCTCGTTTCTCAGCGCTCTCTCTCGTCAACCTAGCAATGCATTCCTTACATTCCCTCATTTTCCCATAATCTCACTTTTTTTTCTCAGTAGGTAGTCATGGCAATAAAATGCTCGAAAAATAACGAATTTCCTTTATATTTTCTTTATCTCTCTTTGCGCTGTCAGGCGGTAGCGCGCTTGATGACGGAATTAGCAAACATGTATATCAGAAAAAATCCAATTGGAAATACGAAATTTTCTCCTGTACTATCTTTCTCTTGTTCTATCTTCCTCCGGTTTTTCAAACTTCTCTTAAGCATCTACACATTTGTTTATTTATTTGTTATACTTTTATTTTTTTCTACATATTCTCTATATATCATTTTCTATGAAATATTACATCACCGTATTATCAAAAAACATAGTTATTCATATATTTGGCGTCTAATAACATATCTTGGATTTTTATATTTTACAAACAAATTTTTATTGTACATACAATCAAAAAAGACTGTCGAGAGAGGGGGAGGTTAACAAGCTCTCACTTCTTGGATTAAATTGAAAGGAACAAATATCAAACAAAGCTCTAACTGGCGCTGCACGACCTAAGATTGTTTTTTACGTATAACAATTTGCCAGCGGACCAAAAGCCATTCTTTGCCTAAAACGTGTCTAGTTGTTTGATAAAGTAGCACCGTCCTTTTTTCGATGGACTATAGGCATATCACTTCCTAGAAGGCTATTTGATTATGGTATTTAACAATTAAAAATACAGTTTGTAATCGCAAATATACCAATACCGACTTCGAAAATTCGTGTCACCATCACCCTTCTAGAATATATAGTACAGGGTTCCTTGCTGGCGTTTTTCTTATATTTATCTTATTCACAGGGATGTTTTTTCTCCATATCCCGAGTGCCTCTATCGACAAAACAGTACTCCCCACTAAGAGAAGACATACTATCCGACACCCACCATATTTCACATCACCCCTCAACCCTCCGCCGTACATTCTCCACGTTCTCCCTGCACCGCCGTAGTTCGTCCATACCCGCTCTCTCTGCGACTTCGTTGTACAGCTCTATTAGCTCGCGCGCGGATCTTAAATCTTCGTCGGTGTCGTCTTCGGTGGAGGAGGTGGAAGAGGTGGAAGAGGTGGTTGTTGTGGTTGTTGTGGTTGTTGTGACGAGGGAGAGGGCTTCGGATGGTGTCTGCAATATGTCTTCGTTAGTACCATATAAAGAGGAGAAGGAAGAGGAAGAGAAAGGAGCCGGGGCAGAGGGCTGGGAGGAGATGTGGTACGTACGACAGCTTTCAGCGAGCTCAAGTCCGTCAGCAGCTCCGCGATCGTTAGCGTGGATTGGGGCTTCGCGGACATGGCTGGGGTCAAATCTACTAGGGCTAACAGAATGACGATTGAAGGTGTATTAAATGCTGTAGGTGTCTTATATATCTTATGCCATTTGAGATACTCCGCTGTGAGACAGACAGACAGCTGAAGTTACGTTTAGTTAAAGACGTGTCTCTCTCTGCCTCGGAGGATCGTAATCTATAGTGGCTTTGCTTTATCTGCTGTGGTGGCTTGTGTAAGGTTAAGAGAGTGCCAAGACAATACCCCAGAACGGGGGATAAAAATAAGGGAGCTTTGACCTTTTTGCCGCCTTTAAGCTAAACCAGCTCAATGCAGTATAGTAAGTATTAAAGAGGGAAAGGGAAGGGTCCTTTTTGCTTTTTCGAAACAATTGTGCTACTCTTTCTTCCTTACTCCTGAAAGGCTCTTCCCATTTAAAAGGCGATAGATCTCTCCTTTTTCTCGATTGTATTTTCTTCCTTCTTTTTTCCTAGGTTTGTCAAGTTACACAGTAAAGAAACGAATTGAAAAGCATCAGAAAAGATTTGGAATACGTTCAGGAAAGGTGAGTAAAGTCAGCCCCTACCGTTCTCAGGCGTCACTGTCCCAATTTCTGGTGGCTGGATGGGGTGAGATTTCCCACTCGTACGGCTGAAAGAGCTAACAATCTACGATACAATACAAATAGCAAGCCCTTTCCACCCTTACAACAAAGACACAAAGCAACTACACTCCTCGCTTTCTCTCCAAACCTCTCAGAAAAACTTTATAAAACGCAATGGGTCTATTCAGCAAGAAACCCAAGACGCCGCAACCGCCCGAGGAGGACAACTCCGCCGATAAAGCCGCTCTTTTCGGCAAGAGGGGACAGCAGCAGCCGCAACAAGGGGGTGGAATCCGTACGCTCAGCAAGGGGGTGGCGGCGGCAGTAATCCGTACGCGTCTGGTGGAGGCGGTGGTGGTTACGGTGGATCCGGCGGTGTTATGGCGGATCCGCTGGAGGAGGTGGTGGATACGGAGGCAGCAGCGGCGGTTACGGAGGATCGGGAGGTGGCTACGGTGGATCCAGCGGAGGAGGCGGTTACGGCGGTGGAGCCTCCCGCTACGGCGGCGGCAGCGAACCCTCTGGCTACGGCGGCGCTCCGGAGCCGAAATCCTTCGGCGGCGCGGGCCGGCCGGGTGCGCAGCGCAACGACTCCGACAGCACGTACGACTCGAACCGCAGCGAGCTCTTCGGCGGCGCGAAGCAGCGGCAGCAGCAGCAGCAATTGCCTCCCGACACGTCGTCCGCGGGCGGATATAACCGCCCCGGAGGATACGGCGCTAACGATCAAGGATATGGTAGCGGTGGCGGTTCGTACGGCGGCGCGACGGGGAACAGGCAGATGACGGCGGAAGAGGAAGAGGAGGAAGACGTAGACGCGCTGAAGCAGCAGATCCGCTTTACGAAGCAGGAATCCGTCGCGTCGACGCGTAATGCTCTTCGAGCTGCTGAAGCGGCAGAAATGACGGGTAGGGATACCTGGCTAGACTCGGAGAGCAGGGTGAGCGGTTGATGAACACGGAGAAAAACCTCGATTTAGCCCGCACGCACGGGAACATAGCAGAGGAGAAAGCTCGGCAGCTAAAGACGCTTAATCGAGTATGTTCGCCGTGCACGTCGCCAACCCGTTCAACTCGCAGGCGAGGAACCAGCGGAAGGAAGATGAGATACTCCAGAAGCACCAGGAGGACCGCGTCATAGCGAGCAGACGCATAAAGCCGGCTTCGACCAGAGGCAGCGTGTCGGTGGTGTGCTGGATGGAAGCGGTCAGCCTATGGGTGCTAGGCAGAGGCAGCAGATGAGCTGGCGGAAAAGGCGAGTTCCAGTTCGAGGCCGATGAGGAGGATGACGCGATGGAGACGAGATTCACGATAATCTTGGGCAGATTGGTGATGCGGCGGCGAGGCTGAAGCAGCTTGCGCTGGCGACGAGCAAGGAGGTCGATTACCAGAACGAGCAGCTGACGAGGCTCACCAGAAAGGTAGGCATCTTATTCGATATGGTTATCATCATTGTTTGTAGATTCACGTGCTAACGCATTATTTTTCCTACGAATTTAGACGGACAAGGTCGACGACCAGATCGCCATGAACACGGCGCGCCTGCGCAAGTTCGGAGGCTAAAATCCTACTTACCACGCATTGTTCTTCTGGTTATTGCCTCATATCCGTAACGTTCCGCATCGATATATCACACTGCACATTTTCTCACGATTAAATCACGCTCACTGATGTTTTGTCGCGCTAAATTTGTTTTATAAAGAAATTTCATTCATTCAGGAAACTTGTTATTTTGTGTCTTTATTCAGAAGCTGCTAGTGCTTTCTACTGTTTACATTTTTTCTGGGTTATAGGGAAATTAAATAGGGAATATATTTTATAAAAGAAATATTTTTTTTTTTAATTATTGGACGTGTGTCTTTTTTTTTTTTTTATCGTATGCGATATTCTTGGGAGATGTTTGACACTATGAGACGTCCTCTCTGCATGTCTGAAGGTATATTGCGGTCTCGAAAGCTACGCTCCACACTTTGTCCAGCTGAGCTTGGAACTCTATCCTGTTTGAGGAAATATTCTCAGTTGGCTCTTTGTTATCGCCTCGGCACGCTACGTTCTCAAGATTCTTCAGATTTGAGCTAAGGATGATATTGCTCGCTCTCGGAAGTTCGCGCAGTATACTGGGTACACATCCCCGATTAGTCTGGTTATTATACAAGTTGACCCCGACGGCTGAGGTATTTTGAGGACTTATGGTGGTTGTTCCACAACCCCTTTGGATAGACCGTAAACGCTATGCGTTAAGGCTGTTGTTGCTATTGTGAATTCGACGTACGAGCCTTCCATTATAGGGAGGCGTGGGCTTAGGACTTGTTCGTAGGACTTATGTCTTGAGTTGATTGAACCGTTGGACAATTTGCTAACATCTAAATCTTACATATGTCACTCACGCTCGCTTTGCAATATTTAGATGAAAATACTGGATATGCTTGTTGGAGAAAGTCTGTTAAGCGGGCTTCACCGCATACTATATCGTTCGATTTTGCGATTTTTGCTCGAGCTGTCCACAGGTTTATTAACGGTACGGCCCGAGAGAGCTTAAGATGTATGGAGCGTGTGGACGTCTTCTGAGAGACGAAGGTGGACGATGGAGGTCATGATTTCGCGTCTGACTTCGGGTTTCGTTTTGGCTTACACTGTATGGAGGAATTCGTCAACCTCAAAGACTCAGAGGCGGTAGTTATCATACTTTGTGAGAAATTTGATGATACTGTATACTCCGTGCGAAAACTCTTGATTTTAGTATCTTTAGAGGCGCGCTCTATAGGATCGAAGAGCAGACAATATGTAACTTTCTCATCTCCTATGGATAGTTAAGTATCCTGGGTACACTTCTCCCAGTCAGTCAGAACCTTGGCTCTAAGTATCAGACAGACTAGTAAACGATCGCCTTGAATATACCATCTCCGCACGGAGGGCGGCAGGTATAGATCACTCGCAATCTTAGGGGTGCAAATCTTCACTGTTTTATCAAACGTGCATGCAAAAACTATTATCTCTTGCCGTTGAGTGTTTGAGTATTACAAATAAGCTTATCATGGTTTTATAGAGGGGCTGTAGACCCTTCAGTTTTCCAACTAGAAGCTATGATAGTGCCCCGATTTCATCAGGAGAATATCACGTCTTCCACAGGATTCGGGGAATCTGCCCTGCGTTGTGTTTGGTGTAGAAGTTTGTTTTTGCCTTATACTGGGTTTCTGATATCAGAAGAAATTTTCCAGTCTTTATGCGGGGTCTTCAAAGTTCGCAATATAAGTTTTCGATTGGAGTGACAGTAATACCGCCACTCTATACCGCTTGATTGGGACATAACTTATATCAGTAGCTATTTGTTGCTACCATGTAGCGCACAAAGTAACTGGCTAGTGAGCGTTGAAAGGGGTTGCTTATGCGTCCTATGTGGAAGCATTATTCTGGGCTGTGCGTACGTACGTGTCATATAAGAAACATGGCTAGGAATGCATTGTGAGCGTTCCATAGAGTATGTCCTGGTGCTCGTTCGCTTTGATGGAGCTGGTTAATTTGTTGTTGCAGAGGGTCTTGACCAGGATTAGCGGGTTACGTATGCTGGAGAGCGCTTTGAAAGACCATAATCGGATGTAGCTATGCCTTGAAGATTTTTCGCATGCTTAATACGTGAGATGTATAATATTCTCTGAGTTTCGAACAGAAGTGAGAGAATCACAACTTTATCGATACTTCGCAGGGCTTGTAATGTGAGAAAATTTTAGAATGTGACGCTTTACTACCCTCTAAGGCTGATATGGTTCGAGAACCGAGGGACTGGGAATAAGACAAGCCCTATACTATGGTGCCCGGTTGCGCAGATGATATTAATAATATTCTGTGCCCTGTTTTAGACAGCGTTTGTTTTACGGGTTATGGCCGTGGAACTTAATGCAATGTTATAGCGGTTCTCCGACGATTTCGTACATTATTGATCTCTAAGCTTTTAATATGTGGCTACCTCTTGCTTATCGGTATTTCGTAGTAGATACGGCGCTGATTGACTAGCATATCCTCGATGCCGGCTTTCTTTAAAGAAGAACAAGTCGTTATAGATTCATGCTTACTGCGCTATATATCACAGCCCTGAGGCGGAACTCTGCACGATAGACGTGATGCGTCAAGGTGTGAAGCTTATTATCGATTCATCGAGTTGATTGTATATCGTGTGGATAAGCCTTTAAATCTAGTTATGATAGTGGCTAGGAGACCGGAATGTTCTCGACGGATTATACTACTCGATCATATTAACTATCGGCCCGTGGTTTTTGTGCTTTAAGATTTTTATTGCGTAGTATCGTCCTTGATACATCTACAATGTCAATTATCATGAAGTCTCTTGTTGTGCGCCAACGAATATTATGCCGGCCCCACCCGTTTTGCTCAGTCAGACTATGAATCTGATGCTATAAAGGTGTGCTGTGTCTCTTTGCTCGATTTTAGGCTTGAGATTCTCCACATCGGCGTTGAGACATGGTTCATGCGAGTGTCACTGAATGAATGATATACCACACAAGGTACGCGGTAAGAATCGATCGGCATTGCAATTATCCGTGAAACGTTCTTTGCCGTGTGCTATGGAGTGACGGTTTAGCATTTCCATCTTTCTTCTTTTTCTATGTTCTCTGCCGCTTTCTAGAATCCCAACGGCCTCAAGAGGAAAAGTTTTTTCTACCCAACATTTGACCGCTTTCTGCTTTATCTTATTAAAATGCTTTCTGTTTTCTTATGTCCCTTCTTTATTCCCAGATACGGCCCTTGAAGGGTTGGCTACGGGTTATCTTGTAGACCTTCCTTCGCCCGCAAATTTATACCGGGGGATTAACGTGGCGCACTAGCCTGCGAGCCACCACTAGCCTACGAGCCAGTTACTAAGACAACGGTGGCTACTATATAAAATGAATAAATAAATAACTATCCCGGTACTATCGTAGCTCCGGGCCCCTATATATATATATTCTAATAAAAAGCTTATCGATATAAGAATAATAATTAATAAAACTCTATTTTATTAACTTATTAGGTAATACTATACGCTTAGATATTTCTATAGCTAGTTAACTATCATATTTAGCGTTCTAGGTCGAACCCGGGTTAGGATTTAGGATTTAACCGCCGGGCCGGGTATCCGGCCCCGGCCCGGTACGGTCGGGTTAACCCGCCAAGACATTTTTATATATAAAAAATCTATTTATAGATATTTTATATAATTTTATATTTTATTTCGCATTTTTATATCGATTTAGAAATTATTTTATATATAATTTATTATATTATTTATAATATTATTTATTATTATATTTACTAGCTAACAACATTTCTATCTATAAACGTTCCTATACTATAGCTTAATATCTCTATATCTATCTACTAATATCTCCATATCTATCTACCAACATCTCTATAGCATGGCTCAACATCTTTATGCAGAGCACCGGTATCCCCATAATATAGGGTAATATCTCTATATCTATCTACTAACATCTCTATGCTATAGCTCAACATCTCCATATCTATCTACCAATATCTCTATATTCATCTACCAACATCTCTATATCTATTTACTAATATCTCTATAACATGGCTTAATATCTCTATAGCAGAGCACCGGTATCCCTATGGTACAGGGCAATATCTCTATATCTATCTACCAACATCTCTATACCATAGCTCAATATCTCCATATCCGTCTACTAATATCTCTATAGTAGGGTACCGGTATCTCTATGCTATAGGGTAATATCTTTATATCTATCTACTAATATCTCTATAACAGAGTACCGTATTCCTATACTATAGCTTAATACTATAGATATCCTTCTACTAATATTACTATATTATATCCCTATATTAAACTAATATATTAGTAAAATCTTTAAAACTAGAGAGATAAAACTAGAGAGATTCTACTTACTAATACTAAACTACCGTTATATTCTAAGTTATAGAGGTATATACACGGGAGAATAGCTAGAATTCTATAATATACCGCGATTAGCTATAGAGTACTTTAGAGAACTTAGAGAATTAAAGTTAAAACTATAAAAAAGTCTAAGTTCTATAAACTTAAAGGGAAAGTCCTTTTTAATACCTTAAGTAGACTACTATTAGGATTTAATATTTTTTTAATATTAAAAAACGGCTAGTAGAGGTAAAAAATATTTCTTATAAACGGTCTAAAGCTATAAAGACCTCTTTTTTATCTAAACCGCTCTTAGGGCTTAATATAAGTTATATAGCGCTTAAATAGATAAAATTTTCTTAATTATCTATAGATTACTACTATAGATCCTTAAAAATTTAATAATTTTAAGATTAGAAAGAGTTAAGTAGAAAAGGATATAAGGGGTTCTAATAGCTTTAAGACGTTTATAAAAAATATTTTTTATCTTTATTAGCCGTTTTTTTTAATACCGAAATATAGGGTTTAATTAATAGAATTAATAGTTTTAAGATTAAAATCTTAATTTTTCTAAAGAATAATTCTCTTTAAGTTTAAAAAAATAAGACTTCTCTATAGTTTTTACTTTAAATCTCTAAGTTATCTATATTATAATATAGGAATTTATAAAGATAAGTCGGGATTTTGGGGTCTAATATAAGGGGTAGCGGTATTATCTTATAATACTGTCTTTTCTTCCCCCTCCCTAGTTTTTAATAAAAATGACCTAATCCTCTATTATTTGGTATTAGATACGGTAGTAGTTTAGTATCGGTAAGTAGGATTCTCTAGTTTATCTCTGGTTTTAAAGGTTTTGCTAATATGTTGGTTTGATGTAGGGATATAATATAGTAATATTGGTAGGAGGACACCTATGGTGTTAAGCTATGGTATAGGGATACCGGTGTCTGCTATCGGGATATTAGTGGATGGATATGGAGTTGTTGGTAGCGGATATAGAGATGTTGAGCTATGGTATAGAGATGTTGGTAGATAGACATGGAGATATTGCCTATGGTATAGGGATACCGGTGTACTACTATGGAGATGTTAGTGGATGGATATGGAGATGTTGAGCTATAGCATAGGGATGTTGCTTCATGTATGGAGATACCGGTGCTCTGCATAGAGATATTGCCCCATGCTATGGGGATGTTGCCCTATGGCATGGAGATACCGGTGCTCTGCATGGAGATGTTGGTAGATGGACATGGAGATGTTGTTAGCTAGCAGGTATATATAATAATATAATAAATTATATATAAAATAATTCCTAAATCGATGTAAAAATGCAAAATAAAATATAAATTATATAAAAATATCTACAAATAGAATTATTTTTTATATATAAAAATGTCTTGGCGGTTAGCCCGGATCGGCCGGGCCGGGCCGGGTTACCCGGCGGGCGGGTCAGAGGTGCCCAAACCCGGCCCGGCCCGCCGGCCTCAAACACTAGGTTCAGGAAATGGTCCTTTCTAATTTGATTTGATTTCTGGTCGAATTTGAAATGTTGAAAATTGAGGGACGCTAATCTTGCCCTTTTTTTAACCGCTTGAGAATTTTACTCAGTATCGTCTCTGTGTAAAGAAGATTTTGTGGGTACGTACCTTTTTCGTCACACTTCAGCAGCTAAGGGATGCGGCGCTACTGGATAATTCCCGCAAGGGAAGACTCGGAACGGCAAAGAGATGTGTCAGTCCTTACGAGAAATCACCCGCACGGAATATCCCTTTCCCTTATCTCCCTGTATCGGGTTATCAGGTTGGTAAGTTTTGCCCACAAGGTACCAATCGGATAGGAAGAAAAACCCGCTAGGAAACAATCCCACAAGGGATATGTCCCCTTAGTCGATATGGCACAAACCTTAGATATAAGGTAGGGTCGAATATTTCTGCCCAAACCCTTCGCAGACTGGTGGGAGCCGAAAAACCGGCGACGTACGAGACGAAGGTGAAGCCTTTAAAATATATATATATATATATATAAAAATCGCCCAAGAAGATAATTGAAGGGAGAATACTTGTCTCGTGCCCGGCCGCTCCCAAACACAAGCGACAGGAGAATACTATAGCAGCTCCGTCGGGTAAAAAAAATTCCTCCTAAATTCGATGATCAATTCTTCAGAGTAACATGGGTTTCAAAAAATATATATATTTTTTTTTTGTTGATGCTTACCCATTTACCTCTAAAGAGCATTGAGTCGACTTTTGGCCCCTGTTTTCCTATCTGTTCCAATTCCTCGCGATTCTCATCGTGAAGTATGTTCCTTTATGATTCTCCTGGCAATTCCTCCAAAATGAGCGTACGTGATTACAATTTCCATTTGTCACTCTTCTTGCGTAAATGTGGATCTGTACGCGCCAACACTATCACTCGCCGCTGAAAAATGACCAAGAGACGTTCCAGGTAGAATCAGGATCTAGTGGGAAACCGCGCGAGTTCCAATCTCGCTCCAGCCATTATTCTTTTTTTTTTTTTTTTTTTTGAAAGATTCTTTGAAATATTTTATTACTTTTAAGTAATTCTATTTCTTTGTTCGAGGTTCTTTTTATTTATTTATTTATTTATTTTTTTACTTTCTATAAAAGACTCCATTGCTTCAAATGACAGAGATACAAAAACTCCTCCAAGGTCCTTCCGACAGTACTTTCCATGCAAATCTGTACATCCCGCCACTAAACGACGACAACCCGATAAAAATTAAAAAAAAAACGAGGAGCAGCTTCGTCGAAAATCCAACATATACCGGCAAGAAAAGAAATGAAAGAAAAACAAGAAAGAAACGAATAGGAAAAGCGATTACGTATTAGCAGCATCCCACAATACAACGGCCATTGCTTCACCCTCCAGATGGCTATGGCGGCTACGCAGCTACTAATCTCTCGAAAATAAAAGGGCGACGAGTTCGAAGAGTCAATGTGGAAGCAGAAGCAAGCATATTAGCAAGAAGTTAGCAAAGCTTTGAAGGCCGAAGAAACCTACTTACTCAGAAAGTATCAGGAGGAGGTATCTGCCCGTGAGTGGTATGAGCCGCCAGTAGGAACATCGGACCCAGAAAAGGCCGGAAACACCACGGACGAACGATGTTTGTAGCCGCCGCTTTTGAAGCTAGGAGTCGATAAAGGACCAACTCATTTTCGAGATCTAACTACTGCGCGTTCAGGAAAACCAATCTGTCACGCAGGGATTCGGTGATTTGATAAAGAGATGCTCATGGTCTTTCCTGCGCTGCTATCCTTCGGGATAAAAAAAATTGTTTCGAAGCGGCATTCAACCAGTCACGTCAAGACGTGGCAACATCGAATATGTCTAGAGAGAATTTTTTCAGATCCTGAAAACTGGCGTCGATAGCGAGCCAATCTTTTTGACCGCCGAGAGAGCCAACAAAATGCTCTTGAATATGGCGATGAACGAGGAGACTGCAGCCGCGGGGAAATTTGCAAATACGAGGTGGGGCGGGAACAGGAGAAAGAAGGAAGGAAAAAGGGAAAAGAAGGAAAAAGGAAATACTTGCGATTCAAAGCGAAAAGTGAAGGAAGAGGCCAAAAATTGCGCAAGTGTGGAGGATGAAGGGCCGGATGTTGGGTTGGATGGTTATTTGAGGAAGAGCCAACAGGAGAGCAAGAGAGACGTGAACGAGAAATTTGAAGATAGAGACGGAGGGCCAAATCAGAAGGGGTGGAAGGATAAGGATTCGAACTTCTTTTTTAAGCAATCGTATAGTTTGAGTTTATCCTCTTTTTCTTTGAAAGAAAATTCGATGGGACACTTTCTGTTTGTAGCTTGCCTGCATTGAACACAAAGAATGAAGAGGCAAAGATATGAACTATCGCTAGGTGAATAGGCTGCAATATAACAAGATGTCTAGATGACATTGCCGATTTAGCGAAAGAGAGGCGCTAAACAACGGGATAGAGATGTTATAGACGTATTATACTATAGAAGGGAATCTGGTCAACATATTGTAAGGCGGTCTTCGCTTTTTTTCTCGTTGGTTATATATATGACTTTTTATCCCTGAAAGACCTGATAGCAATAGATGCCAAGACTCTGCATCGATATGAGATCTTTCTCCAGCTCATTGCGTTGATTCGGCACCTATGCAAACAGTTGGAAAATTCATCATAAGCGGTGCACCTTCCACATAAAAGTGACCTTTGCTGTCGGCCTGCGAAGGTTAACATACTCCCCATCAACTCTCCCGTCTCTCTGATCACGCTTCGTAATGACAAGTTTCTGGACAACTCGGAATCAAAGTCGTCCCACTCCTCGTTTGCCCAGCGTCGACCGGGATCCACTTCTTAAGCCTGATCTCTTTCTTTCTAATATGATCGAACAGACAATGACGATCCTAACCTTTCCAGATGACATTTGAACCACTTTGCGCGTCGGCACGTAGGTTTCCCAGCTTTCGGAGTAGCCTGCTTCGATGACCAAACTTGGATATCACGCGGCCTACGGGAGCTGGGGCGGATTGTGCTGTCCCTTCCTTAGAGCTGCGCTCCTGGTCCCTCCGAATCCTCATCGTTTCGCTCCCGTAGGAAGAAGTTCTTCTTCACATCCCATCTCTCTAACACGGTAGAAGACCTGGTTCATAACAGGGTATGTCCGAGTTCGTGATAGCCGGTGGAATCCTAATGATGAGAATATTGGTGGAAGAGTCATAGTCGAGCCTACAAGTGCACTCCAGGGAATTGCTGTCTCTCTTGGTTTGGAATCTTCAAATGCATCACCCTCCACGCCTTCAAAGGCAATAAAATTATCTCCAACTTGTTATTTTCCAGCTTTTCGGCTAGACAGCTGAGGATACTGTTGAGCTGCGCAAGGTGCTCCATTTGTAAGTTTTACAGTTGACGGTTGTCGGAGCAGAAACCCTCTGTTTGATGGTGGATTCGGTGCCTGTGCTGACGGTGGTTGTCATGGATGTGCGAGTGCGGCTGCTGCTGGCTACCGAATACCAGCCTCGGAACTTTCGTCATAAGCGTATGCCAACACATCTTAATACGCCGTGAGAGAGACATCTAGTAGTTAGCTTCTACTAGGTTTTGTATTAATGGTCTTGGGCATCTGGAGGTCATACTTTAAGATTGAAGAAAGCTATAAAAAAAGTTCGATATGAAACGGAGCTAAAGCGATTCCTTTCCCCGTTGTTGACTAAAGACTCGCGTCTTTGGTGTGTTGATTTTTCCGTCCTAAGCTTTCAAAGCAAATGGAGTTGGTGATGTGCAGTGGTGACGGTTTTGCGGAGCTAACAGTGGATACGACGAGGATTTGACAACAGGGGAGCTACAAACTTCGATCTTTCAACACTGAAGCAAGATCCTGCAGTGGCAAAACTTAAACAATAAAATCTAATTATTGAAAGGAGGACGTGAAGGAAGGCAGGAGGCGGGCGGCTGGTCTCACAGTGCGGGATCTAAATGATGACGAGGATATTGGAGTGTGTGAGTACGTAGCAGGAGGAGAGCAAGGAGACCAGTAACGCCGGTGTTGAGCGCCAGCTCGGATTGGGTTGAGTACTTTACGTTGCTTGTAGTGCGTGGTCCTGGCGGCCTTTTGAGGTGCGTTATCCGCTCCTTGCTGAGGCAGAGCTTCCTGTCGAGGTGTGGGCCTGCGAGGTGATCTTGTCGGTCCTGAGATCTGCCGGCCGAGGGACTGGAGCTCTGCAGCTCCGACGGGCGTTCGTTGAAGAGAGGAAGGCTTGTACTTTTATGGAGAAAAGAATGTATCCGTTGTCCGGATGGCAGAATTATTTTTTGTTTCCCCCAGTTTCCTGAGCGCTGGTGATATTTTTATACTAAAAAAAAATTAAAAAAAAAAATAACCAATAGCAAATAAGGTTTAAATAATCATTGTTGTTGCTAAGTGATTTCACTTGTATATATAAGGTACTTATATATTATATATATATATATATATTAAAAAAAAACTCTCTTTTTTTAATTAATTTATTTATTTTTTAATTTTTTATTTATTAGAATTATTACTACTTGATTATTATTTTGCTTTTCTTTGTTGCTTCTTTCCTAGCCTTGGAACCTTCAAACAAGAATAAGGACTGCTTCCGCCACTAGAAGGGAATTAAAGCAAAGGCATTCGTTATAGGAGAATATATTTCAACGGGTGGAGAGTCTCTAGACTAGCTTGAGTATTTCTCTCTGCCATAGTAAAAAAAAAAAAAAGAAAGGCTGGGTTTTCGTGACACGCTTGAATAGACAAATAGAAAAAAAAAATAAAAAAAAAATAAAGGCTCTGTAGCATGCTCAACAATATCGACCCTTATACGCTTTCGGGAGAATATCATTTCGATAATATTATAAAATTGAGAATCAGCCTCGCGTGAGGCCTTTTTTGCAGTTAATACACAAACAAATAGGTTCTAGATCTGGTTAAAAGAATAGAATATAGGAATAAATAATAGCAGCATTACCTGTTTTTATAAGACAAGCATGAAACATTTACCGGACGCCTTGAAAGTAGCCAGCTAACAATGGAAATCATCGAAATAAAAACCGAAATAGCATATTTCAAGAAATAACTTACCTAACCACAGCCCGGAACAGAATACGATGAATGACCTTGCTAATAGGAATATAACGTTACATCATATCATTCTTAGGCGAACAGAGACGAAAGGAAGAGCAGAAGAAGGAAGAGAAAAAGGAAAGGAACAAGAAACAAAAGAAAGAAAGCAAGGACTTCTTAACCTCAAAGCAGCTTTTATCTAGCAGGTTTTCTATGGGACGCAAGGTCGAAACCTTGCAAGGAAGGAATCATGGTTCCATCCACTGTGCTGTGTATATGACTACAGAAGTAAGTTCTCGAAGGCCTTTTCCAACTATCAACGCCCTGAGGAGATGCTGGATCCCGCTTAGTACAGCCTGCGAAAGTTTCTGGCTGGTCAGGGCTCTCCAAGAGGCAGCTACCTGTTCTACGAAGCTCCGGTGCTTCTGCCGTTGCCGTTGTTTCGTAAGGCGGCCTGGTTTGGCCATGAAGCTCCGCTCGTACTGAATAGGAAAAGCGATGCCATCCAGAGTAGCTCTTTGAGACGTTCTGCCATTGGAGTTAACTGATTTCTGGTGGTTGGGATCGAGATGAAGGCATTCCATCCTCATATGTGCAAACTTATGACCCCCAAAGTTGCCTTTTGGAGGGATTGTCATAAGTCGACACAAGGAACTTTCCTCCTCCAGGCCAACATCACCTCTACCTCATATCTATCTTACTCATAACCTCTTAGTCTTAATAACTCCCCGCATAGATAATTAGGCCTAAAGGCGAGCTCGAGGGTATATAGAGAGCGGGTATAAAACTATAAAACGCGTTATTTTTAGCCCTTTTTAACCGTCCGATTTTTAGATATCGCCTATTAACTAAGGGTTTCTAAGTTAAGATAAATATAAATAGAAATAATACTAATCTAGAAAAAAGAATTTTACTAGTACTTAATTTAGATGGCCACCTATTTAATAATTAGACTCGACTTTTTTAACTGACTTTAGAGCTCGACTCGACGAGCTAAGTATTTATAACTAGCGTTCTAGGTCGAACCCGGGTTCAGTGCTCGACCCGATCGGGTTAAGGCGCCGGGCCGGGCCCGATACGGTCGGGTTAACCCGCTAAGATATTTTTATATAATTTTATATTTTATTTCGTATTTTTATATCGATTTGGGAATTATTTTATATATAATTTATTATATATTTATAATATTATTTATTATATATTTACTAGCCAATAATATCCCTATCTACTAATCTGCTATACTATAGCTTAATCTCTATATCGTCACTAACATCTCTATATCTATCTGCTAATATTTCTATACTATAGCTTAATATTTTATATCTATCTACTAACATGCTCTATAGCAGAGCACCGGTATCTCTATAGTATAGGTAATTACTAAGCGCGTTAACAGGCTACTTTATTTTTTTAGTTTTCTCTAGCGCTTATTAAGCTAAGTTAAAAGCTTATTGTTAACTTTTTAAGCTTAAAGATATTTTTATTAATAATGTTAATTTATATATAAAAAAATAATAATAATATATAAAGATTTTTAATAACAGTAATTTATTTCTAACTAAAATATAATTATTATTAACTAGCTTTTTACTCGATAACGTATTTATAAAAATTAATAGCGCTATCTTACGCGTTGATTATTATTCTATGTGATGCCGGGCGGGTTCGGGCGGGTTTTCAAGGCCTCCGGCCCGCTCAGCGGGTACCCTAATAGTTTAAGCCCGCCCGGCAGATAACCGGCCTAATCCTACCCGGGCTAGGTTACCTGCCTAAGATATTATATATATACTAAGAATATCTATTTATAGTATACGATATAATATTTAAATAATAATATTAAATTTATGCCTTAATTAATATACCCTATATATTTATCTTCTTAATTATATCTTAATATTAATAATATTATTACTAGATTATTCTTAAGTTTATTTTAATATAGCTAATATTCTTATATATAAAATTTAAAAAAAGATAAA